>LD371250.1:55242-84775 GCA_001465055.1 Ptychodera flava
TATTTACTGTCTGTTCTGTGCTGTTTTGTGTCTATGTTTACAACTATTGTCTTCCGAATTCCGACCTACTGTCATTGGATTATGGATTGGTATGATTGCGATTATTCTACAAGCTGGTCAGGATTCGATGCATCGAATCTTGGAAGGTAAAATAGATGTATTGAAGAGGGACCTGTTATCAACTTTTACGTCCAAACTGAATGACGTAAAAGATGACTTCGCTTTAGAACTATCCCGACTTGAAAGGAAATTGAATGAGGTAGAAAAATATCAGCCTGGTCAAGATCCGCACCTTTTGACTACAATGGAAATCGTACACAGATATTTGATAACGACAGATCTGTGATTGTGTTTGGCTTGTCTGAAGAAATCGATGAGTACGTACGGGAAAAGTGAATGAGTTAATTAACGAACTTGATGACAACATTATAGAGAAGGTAAAGTTGATTTCTTGTATAAGATTGAAGAGTAGATGTCATAGAATTCCCGGCAGCTTTTAAAATACAGATGAGAAGGTTCTTGTCTTACGTGCAAAACAAGAGCTGAAAAATACAGAGCGTTTTGATAATGTCTACATCAGATCATGTCAAGCTCATGCTGAGAGGTTGATGGAACTAAATGCTCGTACGCTATTGTAAGTACTGCAAACAAGTTCCCAATTTAGAATCGCTGGAAATGGTCGCATTATACGAAAACAGACTGTCCATGGTATAACAGATGATAACTCTCAGGGTGATACACAATTGCCGATCCGGCGGGACTAGGATTCGGACAATGTTACGTCAAACTGATCAATTTCAATTGCGCATGTGAATGTCGCTGGTTGGACAAAGTCTAATAGAGTATTAAGAAATGAAATTATTTTGAGTATCAATGCCGATATCATTTCTGTAAATGAAACCCACTTTCACAGCAATGATACAATAGCTGTAAATGGGTACAGATGGTATGGTTTTAATAGACCTAGTACTCATATTTTTGCGCCTAGAAATTTTGGGGGCGTTGGTTTCTTTGTGAAAAGAAAGGTTGTAAACGAATACTTGATTTGTGGTTATGATTAAGAATACGATGGAATTATAGCACTAAAATTTAAGTTTTCGGATTATACTTTCCATGTCTTCTCATATTATCTACCCAGGGAGAATTCCCCATGGGGTAGAGATGCGTCTATTTTTTTTTATTTTTATTTTGCTCATATTTTAAGTAAATTATATTCTATCGATGACATAGATTCGATTATCATCTGCGGGGACTTCAATATTCGTGTTGGCAATTGGCATGACAGTATTGTGAATATTGAAAGCATTCAAATTAGACAGGTGTTGGATAAGACAATTAACCAGCACGGTCGATCTTTTGTTGAATTTATCAATTATGCTAACATGTGTGTTTTGAATGGGTGGTCAAATGCAAGTAATGATAATTACATGACAATATCCTAGGAGGGAAAGGCTGTGGTGGATTATATTGCATTTTCCCATGATTGTCTTAATCAATGTGTACATTTAATAATATAAACCATGTCTGAAATTATGCATGACAGGAATCTTGCAACTTTACTGAATAGTCGTTGTAAAATGTAAGACCACTCTCTCATTGCTTTCGATTTTATTCCTTAATTGAATTACATCTGCGATTTTCCAAACGCTCATGATTTTGATGCAGTTGGTAGTAAATTGAGCCCGAAAAAGTACAAACTGGGAAATATGCCGTTTACTTTCATGTGTTTCGATTTGACTGGATATACTTTAACGTCTATTATTCAACAAATTCTTACTTGTGGAGAACATCAGCAATGTATCGATGGAAATTATTCACAGCTTTGTAATTGTATTGTCAAAGAGATGAACTCTTCTTTACATCATTGTAAATCTGCCGTCGTATTAAAAAAAGACGTCGTCACAATAAACTTTGTTGTAACAATGAACTACATAGACTGTGGAATGACATGCATGACAAAGAACGAAAATTCCTGTCTGATCGTTCAGATAATCGATCAACAAGTCGTAAACTTCGCGATGATTTCAAGACTACTCAACAAATCTTCGACAAAAACTGAATTTTTTTGAACGTCGTTACCGAAATTGAACAGTCGTTGAAATTGAGACTGTATCTACTAAGGATCCTCAGCTGCTTTGGAGCCATATCCAAAAGTTGGGACCTGTTAAACGGAAGAATGTAATTATGGAGGTCTATGATGAATGTGATGACATTGTAACAGACTCTAGCAAAGTATTTAATACCTGGCGGAGCCAGTTTTCATAGTTGTATAATTTCTATCTAAATCAATTGCAATGTCGACTTTCATAATCGAATTGTAATGCATAAGATCCTACCAGAACAAAATATGGCGGCTGACTTGCAGCGTGATTGCAAGGTTATATCTGATTGGTCGATTGTCATTATTCACAGCAACTTAGGGAGTTTATTTGCATTATTCAATTATAACGGTGAGATTCTGCCAACCAATTGGATAACAGCTTTCAAATCGCTGCAAGTCGGCCTAAATATGGCAAATCCAAATTATTCATCAAATAGACATTTGAATAGAAACATAAATTTCGAAGAAATAGAAAATATTGTCAAAAGGGCTAAAAATGGTAAAAGCCCCGAGATGAATGGTATACCCTATGAAGTGTTGAAAAACAGGCCCACAATACACTTTTTTGCTCACGTGTTTACGCAATTGGGCATATGGTTAACCGATGTCTGTATGTGTGTGTGTGTATGTGTGTCTGTCTGTTTACCCGATATCCCAAGAACTGCAGGAGGGATGTCAACCAAATTTGTTGCACAGCTTCAGAATTGAATGGCAAGAGCTGAAAAGGTTTCGGTGGGCGTGGCTTGGATATTATTGAAGTTATGAAAGTAATTATTTTTGTGTCACGTGGTTGTCTATGAGAGAGGTTTCGTTAACGCCGCCTATGACAAGTGAAAACGATCGATTGACGAGATCGACTGTTTGAGGGCGCTGTGAAATGAGCTGGTCCAGGTTGGCTACAGCTGGATAGCTCTGATTTCAACCACGGTCCCTCCGTGTTTCAACCTCGTATTGAACGTTAAAATATGATATTTTATGACTCATTCAACTCACTATTCAAGATAAAATGTCGTTTAGCAAATTAGCTTTAGCCTTGGTGATTGACCGTTTCTCTTGCTGCTCGATCGCCAGAGATGACTTCATAGTAATCATATGTTCTCCACATAGCGCCAGGGCATGGCACTATCACTCGCCCCGCTCCCTAAATATGGAAGTGCTGATGAATAATAATTTTGTGTCAAAGGTATTGAAGTGTCCAATCAGGTTCGTGCACAGAGTCCAAGGCCGTGACCTACTTCATGTACTTCTGCCGTGTTTTGAGTTTGCTTCGCCAAGAAACGTGCCCGCCATTGTCCATAAAAGTATGTTTGTTCTCCTTTGTAAGCATTTTTTAGTTCTAACTGTGTCAGATTGAAAAGGCGAGGTTGTTCATGAAACAAATTCCAAGATAGGCTTTGGTATGCGTAAGATCGGCAGTGCATGTAGCGTACCACGCTTGTGTAACTGCCGGGCTCAACCATCGTCGTAAACCACGCGCCTCTTTACGGCAACAGCTAAGCGCTACCCGTCAAGAGACCGTGGTTGATTACGCAGAGATTCGCGGATCTATCCCTGGTTTCCAGCGCTGGCTGAACGGAGCCAATCGGAAAGCGTGTCTCATGAAGCCGTATAAATTATTATAATTAGCAGCACACAACAATGGCTGACCTGAAGCTCCCGCTCACTATCAACGAAGAGCGCGCAGTTTGTAATGTATTTGGACTCAAATCGCTGTATCCACACCAAATTGACGTCATAAATAATGTTTTACACGAAAAAGACGTCTTTCTTTGCACGAGGACCAGCAGTGGCAAGTCTCTATGCTACCAGGCCGTCCCCGTCGTGTTTCGCGGGCGTCATACCGAAGCCATAGTATCGGTGGTGTCACCGCTTCTCTCGATCATGACAGAGCAAGTTTCAGTTTTGAAAGCTGCCGGATTCAGTGCTACATATATCAGAAGAGATGCAACGGAAATAGCGGATCTCAGAGCCGGAAAGTTTTCGTTTGTATACACAAACCCTGAATCAATACTGGGTGACGTGAAATGGAGAGACCTTTTAAGGTCAGAAGTGTACAGGACGATACTCAAGCTAATAGTGGTGGACGAAGCTCATACAGTAACCCTTTGGTACGTATAAAATATCCATGTGCCCTTGATTTACAAATTTAACTCATGTCCGAAGTATTTTCGTGACATGACGATGAAGTAGATTTATATAGCCCACGGACAACGTCACGTTGGTCGGGCGGTGCTGTGTTTTTGTCCTCCGCGGTAATCCATTCTCCGAATGCGGAAGTTGCAATTAAACCATGGATGTACCAAAATATGTGTGTGCATCCATGCAATAACGTACATGTAAGGGTGTTTGCTGTCTGCAAAGGAGTTGTTTACAGAGATAACATTGTTTTCCGACAAATCGACACAGTTGAGTGAAACAGTATCAACCAACATGCAAAAAGCCAAATGTTAATTGTTTTCCTTTTATATGGCCAACATATCTATAATCTATGCACTGAGATCTACCTAACTGTTTTCAAAGGTTGAAATTTGGTGTAATATTAAAGTAGATGTCTTGTTTGGCTCCGTAGTTTGTCAGTTGAAATATCAAGTTTCAAGCTCTGCTTTTACATACATCAAATGCACTTTTATGGTGTACCACTGAATTTTATCCACACTACATTAATTTGTCAATAATAGTAAAGTTATCTATGTGTACCAGTATTCAGTTCACAAAATGAATACTGGGTATATCAATGAAAAGTTGGCAACATGAAATTGTAGTTGACAAAAAGCAACATTAATGGAAAAATCTTTAGAAGTTAGAGAAGCAGCCCCTTTGAAAATATGTCACAATCCTCCCCACAAGCAGAAGTATGCCCTTCAGTAACAGTGTGGAGGGACTGTGAGTTACCATTCTTTTAACCATTTTTATTTTTTCCCTGTACAGGGGGAGTTCCAGTGGTGGACAACAACCTTTCAGGGAGTGGTTTGGTCACCTAGGTGAGCTGCGATCTCTGGTACCAGGTATCCCCGTGATAGCAATAACTGCAACGGCAACCGAAAGAAGGCAACGACAAATTAAGGGAGCACTGTGTATGTTGAAGAGCATTGATTTTACAGAATCTCCGGATAGAGACAATATAACACTATTTGTACATGCTGTTGTGAGCTCTGTACCATTGTCTTAAATATTCGGGTGGCTAATTAAAGAAGCAAAAACTAAAAAGGATCAGTGTCCACGTACAATTATATTTTGCAAGTCAATTGCTGATACAGCAAAGTTATATGGTATGTTTAAAAAAGGAGCTTAAAGACTACTCTCTCAAAAACGGTGATTCCATTGTCAATATGTATCATCCATGTACTCTGACTCGTATAAAAGAAAAGGTGAGGGAAAATATGAGTATCAGTGAGGGAACAATACGAATTCTGATATGTACAAATGCTGCAGGTATGGGTGTAGATTTTAAAGGAATTACCAGTGTGGTTAATTTTGGACCACCACAAGATGTCGATACATTGGTGCAACGGTTAGGTCGTGCTGGTAGGGATGGTTCTCAGCCAATACACATACTGATTTACAATAAGCGGCAACTGCGTAATGTTGAACCAGACATGCTTAATTATATACGCAATGTTGAAAATTGCAGACGGAATGTTCTACATTCTATCTATTCCAATAAAGCTGTCGTCTTTGGTAGAGCATTGCATGTTTGCTGTGATATATGTATGTATAAATGTACCTGTGAAATAAACAGCTGCTTTCAGGATTTTACTCACCCTGCCTTAATAAACAGTTGTGATTCAGATTCAGAATATAGTGACAATAGTATAGGTTTCTTTGAAAGGACAGTCACACGAAGTCAAACCAGTAGTTTGCGTGCTGCGTTAGAACAGTATCGGGAATCATTGAGTGACTACAAGTCTAGTGAGATGCTCATGTCAGCTGATATCACACATGGTTTTACAACCCATGTAATTGATCAAATAATTGAAAAGGCTGGTAGACTATTTAGAGCAGATGATGTCATGTGTTTGTGTGATATATGGACATTCAAGCAAGCCACTCATGTGATAGAAATACTGAATGTTGTTCTATCAGACGAATGTAATTTTGATTCTCATGATGATAATATGTACATTGACAAAGATGACTAAGATTGTATAAGGGTTGTAATCACTTGTCTCCCAACATTGATGTGCATTGATAATGTGCGTTTTCCTTGTAAATAACAATACACTATCTGTGCCAGAAACAAACATGAAAACATGAATAAAAGAAATATCATATATAAAAGTTATATCATTGTTTGTATTGATTCATAAAAATTGCCATAAGTATGTGCATGTTAAGGTGCAAGTCTTTCTATCTCAGTATAATTATTCTTTTTACTTTGGTAGAGTCAGTGAAATGTACAATTGTTGAATTGCTCAAATAGAGACCTCAATATTCATTATTTGGGATTACCCACAATCTCCAACAATCTTCAAAAATCTGCCAAATGGAAATCACCGTCTTGGACTAAAGTACATTTCAGAAGGGATGAAAAAAACTCTAATTTCATATAGAAATTAAAAATGTTTTGTTAGAGGCTGGAAACAATGAGCTTTTAAAAGGTATCAGTAACTAAAGCAATTACAACATGCTTGTCTTATATGTAAATTTCCTATGAGCTATCAATATCCTTTGGACAACGCAGGTCATACTTGATCCAAGAAAAATGTCTGGGATATTTTAGAAAATGGTAACTGTTCTGTCATGTGCCCTGATGAAATTTACTTCAATATCAGATGTGATGTGTATGTGACAGTATGTGACAGATTAGCGACTACACACTGTATGCCAGTTATGCACCTGACAGTAGGCACCTGACAATATTATGATGAGAAACGCAACATGTTTCAATTATCTCCTTTTATTTATCATCAGAGTATAAACATAAAGTTCAATACACCTTGCATTGCTTCTCAGTAAATCTATCCTCTCTACAAATATGTACGGTGCACTATTTTGTCAGAATTGCACAGCATTTACACATGGTGTCTTACACTGGACAAATGTCAAAAGCCAATTACATATAGCAAACTGCAAGTTCATCTGCAACACACTTTTTTGTACACAGACCCACTTGTGAAATTTTGCAATATTTACCCTACCAATGGGATCTCTGAAGCCTTCGAATGCATCAAGCTGCCTACCAGGGCATATATTGAACAACTGTGATTCAATAAGTTCAGAAACCATCGTCTGAATGTCACCATGCTTATCAGTTTCTGGTCGCTTACGGGATGATTTACTGACTTTTGACTGTGCCATGATATTGTCTCTAATAGCATCAACTATTTGCACAGATTTGCATGCTAGTTCAGCCGACCGAAAAGTAACATTTGCCCCCTGGGATTTGAGCAATGATTTTATTTTGTGCACTTGTATTTCAACAACATTGTCATTAGGGATGTTGTTGCACTTTCCACCTGACAAATTACTTGATATGTTCCATTTATACTCAAAGGCTTCTCTGGGAGACAGCAGAGCACGTTCATATGTGAGCATTCTCCAAAGCCAAAGGCGATATTTTGTATGGCCCATGACATCTGCTAGCAAAATATCAAATTTAGCATTTCTAAAAACACGGTTACCATCACCATGTTTGTAGGCATCATAGGTATCACGGACAAGTAATGCACATTTCATAAATGAACCTTTCACAAGAAAGCCTTCATCACATTCTGGCATGTTGCCCTCTGAACCACAAACAGTTGGTTGTACAGTCCAATCATGACGTGATTCTAAGTGTTTTTGCAAATTTCCAGCATGCTTATATCTATTATTACAGAATCTAGCATTACAATGATATAATCCATCATCTAATTTCATATTTGCTATTCTTTTATCACTGTCCTCAAGGTGGACAACACCTTGTCTAAGATCTGAGACAGATTCGCTGAAACCAGCCTTGAGATGTTTATCAAGAATGGACTTTGCTTGATTGCTGACCACAGGCGCTCCTTAGCTTGGGAGTCTGCTAAGTAGATCGATTTTCGGATCGATCTATTGATCCCGTAGTCGATGCCCGCCACTGCAACCTAAATACTCACAAGGTGTGCAACACAATCACTCAAAAAACACGCGATCTGGGTTTTCAACTGGCCGTGCGCTCACACAAAACATTCAGAACTACACTCCCATATACCTAGTTGGATCACAAATTTAACCATCTCCTCGAAAATCACGCCGATGAACGTGTTACTCGCATCATCTTGAAGAAATCGGCCGTGTTTTGAGACCAAGCGCAGTGAAATGTGGCCTGCAGAACGATTCTACCATATGATGTAATTTATTCCACTACTGATTGGCTAATCAACGGCCAAAACAAAGGTCATGGCAAGATGTCACTGGTTAGGTATAGTTAAACCAATCAGCAGTGGAAAAAAATGACGTCATATGGTAGAATCGTTCTGCAGGCCGCATTTCACCGCGCTTGATCTCAAAACACGGCCGATTTCTTCAAGATGACGCGAGTAACATATTCATCGGCGTGATTTTTGAGGAGATGGTTAAATTTGTGATCCAACTAGGTATATAGGAGTGTAGTTCTGAATGTTTTGTGTGAGCGCAAGGCCAGTTGAAAACCCAGATCGCGTGTTTTTTGAGTGATTGTGTTGCACACCTTGTGAGTATTTAGGTTGCAGTGGCGGGCATATCGACTACGGGATCAATAGATCGATCCGAAAATCGATCTACTTAGCAGACTACCCAGCTAAGGAGCGCCTGTGTTGCTGACCCACTCGTATTTGTCTGCACTGTTTAGTGTTGACATATTAGCTGGCCGGTTGTTTCTGGTGGGACTGTCATCCAAAAGTGACATACCAAAGTGTTCCATGCATGCAGCTATGATATGGGCATCCAACCAATCTTCAATAAATGCTTGATGAGACCTGAAATATTTTTGTTTAAAATAAAAAAAATGTGATGATGACAAATTTGGCCACATTAGAAAGCTGACAATAAATACATTATCCATTGTGCAACAGTAAACGTGAGACATGTTGGAGAATGAAAGGCAAGCCAAATTCATTCACATTTCACTTGCAATGAAGAAATTCATTACAGGAGTCTTCTGAATGGCTTTTTACTTTGAAGTGAAACAAGAGCTCGTATGGCTCTCATCGTTCACATTTTTACTTTTTTTTCATCTGTACATAATCTGCGGATTCCTGTTTAAAATTGTCAATGTCAATAACAGACAATAAAACTTGCCATTGTGGACACCCCTGTCTATTGAGGACAGGAGCTTGCATGACAAAAGCAACGATTTCAATAGAATTACCTTTATGTTAAGGACAGCGTTTCTGTTCCCAAGGGTGTCCTTCATAGGGTACATAGATTTCACCATAGTCAAAGGTACAGGAGCTGTATATTGTCTGTTATTCCACTATCTAACTTGTGTTGAAATGTCCAAATTTCAGCTTTTAAACACACCCTATCTTTTGATAATATGCACTGTATTGTTTTCAATTGCATTAAAGTATGGACTTTAATTCAATTTCTCAACAATATCATTTCTGACCATGCATAAAGAGACTCTGTTCACCTAATGACATTTTGACACTGCAATATATTCTGGGAAATACAACAAGCATCCTGAGTTGATACACAGAACAAAGGCACTGACAAATTATCCCCATTTACAGCTACTGTCCCTGTAATGAAGGTATATTACAGCTACTTGTCTTTTGAGCCACAATTACACCAAAGCACACACCTGAAAGCCTTGGTAACACTGTCAGCACCGACTGCATCTCTTCTGTTGATAGCATTTCTCAGTTGGAATAAGGAACCCCTTTCGTTTCCACTGCCTGGTTTGTAGAATAACTAGTATATAAGCTGAAAAGACAAACATGTAAATACTTTGATAAGTCACATGATTGTAACACTACATGTGTATGTCTTACTATACTTAACAGCTATAGCAAGCATGAGGTCTTAAAAACATTTTCTTCAGGCACAGGTCATGCTCTTATTTCTTCATGCAACATGCACTGCAATGTATGCAAATTAACATGGGCAGCTTGTACAGCAACTTATAGGCCAAAGTTAGTAAAATATGCCTTTTGTTTAGATACAAAGACTTTGACAGTCATAGAACACAATATTTTCCATGAAATATCAGAGTGAAACTTTTTAAGGGAATGCAAACACAGAATATCCTTACTTATGGCCTGTAATGCTGATATTGTAGAGTAGCAAATTTCTGCTGCCTGGACATGCCATGCATTACATAACAGCATGCTGAAGTGCAGAGAAAACAAAACTCTTTTTTCTTGTTTCTGTCACTGTCAGTTTGTGTATGTATTGTAATTTAGGAAATTTCTTGTAAAACACAGAAGGCCCTTGCTTATTTTGCAAACTGCAAATTGCAAATTGTGTACAAAGGCAAACTTATTTTGAAACAAGACATTGAGGTTTGCTTTCCTCTGCAAAGTAATGTGAAGCCAAGGCATACCCGTATGGAGTTCATCACCCTGTGTAAACCTTCAGGTCTGTGAATTATTCCTGCAAGTGTCTCATAATCTGTCTCTCCATTAAACATTGACATCTGTGCTGTGTACGCCCTTTCAATTGTCAAAACATCACCACCAAACACAACTTTGCTAAGAACTCTGGGCTTATCCCCCTTTGTATGAGGTACATATTTTTCATGTATTTGTTGAACGATATGTATTATCCCTTCACTATCATTTTCACTCTTATCTATTAAGTCACAGATGACAAAGTCAGACTTCTTTGATGTCTCCTTCATGTATGGATGTGTTATACACCTTGGAACACACTCACTATATGGTTGTAAAAATGTAAGATATTTGACCATACTTTTAACAGTATGGAAGATAAAGTCCCTATTTAATTCATTGATTTCCTCAACAGTAGGCAAGAAATATGTGCTAGGTACTTTAAGAATATCATCCTTGGGTTTGCCATCTGGCAAATGATCACCTAACACTCGTTTCTGTATTCCAACATTCAAAAACCAATGGAGACTTTTTCGCTGTTTGTCTGAGGTCATATATGTTGGGGTTATAGTCAAATCTAAATTGTCCCCAATGATTTCAAAAGGAATATCTTTTCCAGCTGCAGGGGAATTTTTTGCAAACGATGTCAAATAATCAAAACTTTTGCATTGAGAAGCAGATGTATAGAAGGCACCACATGGAGAAAAACTGACAGAATTGACCTGTTGTTTGATGAAATAGGAAGACTGAGCTCTGACGTTCGTGACTGATTCTTTAAAATCACATGCTGCTATGTGACTCAAAACTACCACATTACCCTTGCTCTCTGTGGTTGTTGTTGAGCCGCACTTATTTGAAGAAACAGAAGCTGCAATTTGATTGCAATTAGCAAAAGTGTATGCACTAGGTGCTTGACAGTAAGTAGCAAAGCTGTTAAAGGAGAAGTTTTCATCGACAGCACCATTATTACAAAAGGGTAGAAAATCTAATGCAGCAGCAGGCTGGATTATAGCATTATCATTACTTGCACAGCACACTGATACAGGGAAAGAAGGCATTATATTGATGCTACCATTTGCTGACTGTGATGAACAAGATGAAACCATGTCATTCATAGCACTTTCATAATCAGCTGACACTAATGATGGAGGATGTTGTGTTTCACTGGTACCACAATCTAGCTAATTGTGATGTGTGAGCATTCACCATTGTGTCAGTGGTATCATCACAGTCAACTGACATAGGTGTTTGAAGGCATGGCACCTCAACAATACCACTTGTGACACAATTAATGTCACAATCTCTAAGTTCTGCATCACTTTGGTGTATCAAGTCCAGTGTTTCTTTATCAAGAAATGATACTGGTGATTTGTTCACAGTTTCAGTTGTACAAAGTTCTGATGGCAAATTGGACAAAACTGCCTCAGCCCCTTTTATATTTTCAATGTTGATGACTGGTTTGGTAAACCCCTCCTCAATCAACTGTGCATGTTTCATCGAAACTTGCCTTTTTTTCTTGTAGCTGCTACTTGCTGAGACACAGCAACCAATTTCATTCATGATAGTCACAGTCTGCAAAAAAGGAATTAAAGATCAGTATTGCCTTACTTCACAAATTCTGTTGTGGCCGTTAAAGTCACACACATCATAACAATGGAAAGAAGACAATGAATGTTGGTATAATCACGGAGGTGGTATAATGCTCCCAGAACAAAGAAATGTACCATAAAGATGCATGTGATAAAAAAAACTGATTGTTTTTTTTCAAAAAATAACAGTATTTGCATTATTATAATGTGTGACTTGATTACATGATAACAATTAATATTGAAAGTTTCCATGTAATGTTATCCAGGCACAGTGTCATTACATACAACCTAAAATTTGTCTTGCGTTTTACTTGTGTGAAAACTTACTTCATTGGTTGCCCCTCCATGATCTAAAACCATGCCAATGGCGTGCTGTACCAAAGACATGTTTTGGTGTCTCTCAAAGAGCAGAGAACTTCCATGATAGGCAATGACGGTTATTGGGATCTGCATGTTTGGGTTCTTAGCTGCTACGGCCACTAGAGTTTTATATAGCAGCGGTGCTCTACAGAAAAAAATAATTTATAACATTACTCATAAGAAAAAGTTTCTTTCATTATGTTTACAGGAAAAAACTTTACATTGAAATTAGGACAAATGCAAAATTATAATTATTCATGAAAAAATATTGTTAAAATTTTGAACAGAAAGATATAAATAAATATTTTACCTTTCTTTCCATTCATTTGTAATTTTTTCCCAGTTGACACTAAGGAGATCATCTGGTGATGTAGATCTGAGATAAGATGGGTTTTTTTTGCTTACAAGTTGTTGACACTGTGTGGATAACCTTGATAGAAACTCCTTCTGAATAGGTTCCCTTAAACGGCTGCTTTGGTACAGCATCTTTGCAAAACCTCTTCCATTGACTATAGATTTGCAAATTTTCTGTATGTCCTTGTCTGTGACGATTTTTGTTTTAACCTGGGTATTGTATTTCACCATTATCTTAAAAAAATAAAAGAACATCCTTTATTTATCATCATAATAATCATCATCATCATGACTTTTTGTTGTTTGGGACAAACTGCGGCTCCATGTTTATCATAGATTGTATATGAGTAACAACCATACTTATTGCTGATAAATGGCTAAGTCTGCCATAATGCATGAGGAAATCATACAATAAATTGCAGTTGCTACAATCATGAACGAAACTAATGGAAATATCCAAGATTCCACTGCTATTTTGTGTCACTGACCAAAAATCATACTCTAATGAACAACGTTATTATGTGGTGCACCTTTTTTCCTACATTTCGATCTTTTTCTTTGTCTTGTCGCTCTTGAGCAAACTGAGAAGTCGGATTATTGGCCCAGGGTGTTATTTTCAATCGTGTTAAGATTGAAATCGTTATAACTTATAGATAGTTATAGGGCTTTAAAAGACTTGAAAACACACTGACCAAGCTAAACCAAACGTACTAAACGTACCTTAACATGAAAATCCTTCTCATCTTTGGATTTATATGTTTGCGTCCAAACAGTCACACCATTTTTATCACCTTGCTGGGGCACAAACAAACGAGTCAAAACAGCTGGTGATCGCCGGCGCTCAGGTGCTCGTCCAGCGCGAGCGTTTGGTGAGCGATGTTCGTTAGGTTTTTTGCTGAACCGTTTCGGCGTTGGTGTAAACGCAACTTCTCTTTTCCTTTTTTTTCTGGAGTCTTCGCCGGCAGTGATGACTTGTGAATGTCACTGATCTGATTCGAGAGATTACGTTCCTCTTCCCGCATTCGTGCACCCATCGTTGCGATCGTTTCTCGAACCTTAGCAAGTCTTCTCACCTTGTTCAGGCACAGCATGCATATACGGGATGAAAACCCATCACCTAGCGAGTAATCGCCTATAATTGACTCCAGTGTATGTTGTAGCACAGCGACGCCCCGCCACACACACGACACACGATCAAACACTTGTTGTTACTTGACGCCATTTTGTTTTTTTCCCGCGCGATACTACATGACTTTATAAAACGATTCGTGATTGGCTTATTCTGATGACATCTTCTCATGAATAATTAATTAGCCCCAATTCTCACTTCCGCGGTTTCCTACCGTAATCTGCCAGAGCTTGATTTTTGCGTAGGTCAGCGGAGCGGAAATTATTGCTCTAGCTCGCGAGAATGGGCTCAACCTGCATTCTCGGTTGGTACTCACGTACAATCATGATCGCTCCCATTCCGATGTAGATGTCTTAGTTTTGCAGTCTTTTTTTCCGTATGATAATCCCGACAATTCGTGTTATGGTTAGACGTTGTGGCCATTTTATAAGTTTTCAATACTGCAAAGCTACATAGCGTCACTATCGTGTGATCAAGGTACAGCATTGTTGAACGGGGTACAGAAACTCTGCAGAGGGAGAAACAATCGTTGACATGAACAGTCAATGTACTTCAGCACGTAGTCCGCAGATTGCGGATTGAGAAAATAAACGTGTCCCAGTAAATATTATGTAAATTAACTCATCGCGCAAAATGTATTTCAAATATTTGTCACTGACAAATACTGCAGTGTACAAAAAAAAAAACAGTCTGTAGAATAGTTCAAGTAGTACTTCCCGAGACAAACACTTGTGTTGTCAATTTGATTTCATTTCACAAACTTCATACCTCATCGAGTATCGCGTATTTCAGCCTTTTTGAAGCCATTTTATTGATAGTTCCAATTTTGGTCTTGGCTTTGTTGTGGAATATATTGAATCGTCTCCGCGGATATATAAGCACTAGGCCGTGGTGAAAGGGTACCAGTCAACTCGCATCTTTTCCAACTCGCCCGATACCAACTCGCCCGATTCCAACTAGCCCGATGCAAACTCGCCCGATACAATTTTGCAATGTTTATGAGTACCTGGTACGTATACAAACGTTTTATTTCTTAACCCTTTGCACCCTGACCCCCTGAAGTGTGTATCGCTCAATGCATTTCCTATCCATAGCGAGGGAAACTGTCCGCGTTCAATACACCATTTTTCAATGCCAGTTCAACGCTATCTGTGCAAACTTTGTGGCGATATGCTCCTATGTGATGGAAAATCTCTCTTATTCTAACATGGACGTAGCTGACTTTGGACTTCGATTTCATAAATGTGATGTCCATGCAGTGAGTTTGGGCTGGCGCGCTTAAAATATAATGCAATCTTAGCCCGCCTGCGGTCCGATATCACACATAAGGGATAAGACCACTAGACAGATTGCTAGAAGCCCGTATTTCAACTCTGTTGTCTTATTTTAGTTGACTTAATTGCTTATCGGAGAGGTTTTTCCAGGATTGGAAGCCATGGCAATGTAAATCTATTATGTTTCTCTGTACTGCGCCCTTTTAGTTCGCCTCTATCTCCTGAAAACAACGGTAGAAATCAAAACCACGCGGTCCATTTGCAAGCAAAGACTTCAAAGATCATTTCAACGTGCGGGAAATTTTGGCCACCCATGAAATGTTTCGTCTCAAAGCGTTAAAGTTGAGTGTGCGAAATTTGTGTTGCTGGAAGCCTTTTTGTATGCCAATGACGTAACAGCTGCCACCTGATTGGCCCAAACGATGGCATAATGTACATTGAAGATACTGTGATATAACATTATTGAAAGTCATTAACTAGTTTTATTTAAGCCAATTCCCTATTTGGATATATAATGAATATTTCTAATAAGGGATATATCTGAATTGACTCCACCAAAGTTGATGAATCTTGCCATATATGAATACGTAATGACCTTAACCATTGATCTGTGGTGAATTTTGTTCATTGCGTTGATCATAACACTTTCAATGAAGTTGCAAACATGTAGCAAAGGTTCAAACTTGCACATAAATGCAATATATAATGAAACACGTGAGCATTTTCAGTTCATATCTGGTTTCTGTTGTGTTTGACACGGGTATAATACCAACACCTTGGAAAACCGCCATTGTTATCCCTATTCCAACGGATAGATCTTCCAATCCACGTACACCTATAAATAATAGAGGTATTAGTCTACGAGTACGATATCAAAACTGTAAAGTTCCTTTTTGAACCTAAGAGTGTAGAATATTTAGAAGCGAACGGAATTTAGCGGAAGAAGACAATGGATTGGGAAAGGACAGGTCGTGTCAAGATCATATTTATGCTTTAACAGCCATTATTCGTAAGAGAAATGATAAAACTTTACCTACATTCGCTTCAATTCTCGGTTTATGCAAAGCGTTTGATTTTGTGGACAGAGATTCCCTGATTTATAAATTATTGATTAATGGGATTGATGGAAAAATTTGTTCGTCAATCAAGGCAATTTATAAAGATACAAATGCTGCAATATGTCTCAATGGTAATTTACGGCTACATTTGACACAAACACGGTGTTAGACAAGGCGATAATTTGTCTCCAACTTTATTTTCTTTGATCTTGTGACAGGTATGCCATCTCTTGACTGTTGGATTAATATTGGGGGATTAATATATTGTATGCTTTTTTTGCCGATGACATAGTTCTGTTTTCAGACTCAGAAGATAATTAAAAAAATGTTTGACAAGTTCAATGTCTGGTGCAATAATTGTCTGCTAACCTAAAATGCGTTACAATCAAACGTAGTTCATTTTAAAAACAGAAGTGATGATATCTTGGCACTGTGTTAGATGAACACCTTGAGTTTTCCGTCACACTGTTAAAGCTCTTGCCGAATCTGCAAGCAGGGCTCTAGGTGCTGTTATGTCAAAATGTAAATTTTTAAGTAATGTGGCATTTCATACGTTCATGAAAATATATAATGCCTGTGTTGTACCAATTTTATATTGCTGTTTTGGGGTATGGGGTTATGCACCATACAAAGAATATGAAGCAGTGCAGAATAGGGCACTAATTTGTGGAATGATAAATATGTAGACATGATACTCAACATTGTTTAGGAGATAAAAATGCGAGCGATATCAAAAATTCATCGCCATTTCTGTCAGTTCTTCATAAATACGATGGCCGCTTCCCGTCGCGGATTGATATACATAATGACGTCATTTGTTTACCTGTACAATTCCAGAATGTGCAAAGCAACACACTTACTATAACGTGACCAACAGAGATCAAAGCTGAAATCGAGGTGTAAGAATGACAAAAGCGTGATGTTAGTTTCTTGCAATTAATACTGATCAAGCACGCACTTAGTATACACAGGGTTTCACTAGAATTTAGAAATTAAAGCTGATGTCACCTGCGCGGCTCCACTGTCACCACGCGCAACTACGATCTGATCGAGCAGACGTTTTCCTAATGTCGCTTTGGCTTTGTGTACGATTAGACGTATAACATTTAGGACATAAATCTATGTCCTAAACCCGAGTGTCGCTTACGTAGATTGGTTGGTCTTATGTCCCTATGTCCTATCTGCATTCATTTATTGGCTGCCTATATGTCCTCAAGTCTCATTAATATTCACTCTTCCGAAACCAGTTCATTCATTGGCTGCCTTATGTTCTTGTCCCTGCCTCATGTTCGAGCGCTACTTGTCTCGTTCTGCCATGTGCTCATCACTGTAATGTACAAATGTATCTGCGGGCTTAGCAAAGCAGTCCCAGACTCCAGGTGTTTCATTCTTCACTTTCGAACAATGACTGACAGTAACCTTTGTGAAGCCGCCAATTATGATGGATATAAACATAGCGTATCGCCATGACACTCTTAGGTCAAATAGCACCTCTTTACGATTGCTAAATGGTCATATAATCAACCCCCGTCTTTGTTTGTCTCTGTGGGTACCGCTGCTCCTCTACCAAAAGCATAGTAAACATAACCAAAAAGATAAATTCGTATAACCGCGTGACCTCTATAATATCAATTCCTGTGTGTGCGCACACACAATGTCGGCGCAGTTGCTTACTTCAATAGTACACAATACACGGAAAATATGTCATGATTTATTTCAAAGACCTTCGCTATTGTATTTGCGTCAGAAGCCAACGCAAGATACGATACAATCTGATATGTCGCTAGGCTAGGAATGTGCACACTTCAACTATATAATGGGCATAAACCAACGTGGGTGCCGATAAACAGAATTAATTGCTTTGTAGGTTTTCATATATTTAATTGCATGTTTAAAATAAACTCTTGCAAGATTAAACTACCTATTAAGTAAAAACTTCCCTTGACGATACGAACCACGCATCTCACGAGTAGCAAATCTCGTTAATAGAGAATGCATGTCTGGGTATTCTTTGGTTAGCCAAAAAACATGCATCGTGTGGAATCTGCAATTGACCTTCGAACCATATTGATGGTAACAATCTGTACTGTATTGCGACATTTGCTTGTTCCAGAAATCTTGACTGAATAAAAATAATGTTACATTGATTATCCACAATAACTTGGGTTCTCATTGCATGATAACGAACGTATCCGCTATAACATTCATGCTGTTTTTCAACTTCAGGTATATTTCATGTAGAGTACCATTGATTGTGCCCATGACATTGGGAAAATGTTCCCAGTGTCTTCGTAATTGTTGAAAGCCTTCTAACGATGGCCAGCGGACGCTCCGTCGAAAATAATGCCAAATTAAGGAGAGAAGATGACGTATTTCCATTTGAAGAGTCACATTGCTTACCCCAAACCATGCTGTCAGTAAGTCTAGAGTGGGATAATGACGTAACCAAATAAAAGTAAGAAGAAAATGATTTCTCGTATCCAAGGCATAAGCGTCACCTCGACCACGTAGTTTAGGCTCCAGGTTATATATGATAGCTTCCCTTGATTGAATGGTTTCTCCAGTCAACATGCAGAAATGGCGAGGACGTCTCTGCAACGGTGTAAAAAAATCTATGGCATTATTTCGACCAATACCTTCATTATTTATAAATAGTAGGTTGTACAAAGTCGGTGGTCGCTGTAAAGGTGGACGCAAGATGTCACACAACAGGCGTAACCGGATCCGGATGGAAACTTGGTCATCAAAGAACCGCGCTTGATGATACACTTCCTGTTCTTCAGAAAACGCTGGGAGATGGGTGAGCGCGGAGACAATAGACAATATTTCCATAATACTTTAGATATAAGATAGAAGAAGCAATAGTTGATTGCGCTGTAGTGACATGTTGATAGCAATGTCGAACTTTGTTATTGTTTGTTTTGATCCGTTCTAAGATGTCTTTGCAAATGTATCGCATACATCAACTTGTACAATGCTATTCAATGTGCACCTGTTAAAGTCTAATTTGCAAAACCGTTGACCAATCAGAAACAAACAGGAGCGACCACCTTGCAATACAGGAGTTCAAGTTTGAATGCCAATAGACACGGAGACGACATCGACAAGTTGTATCCCTGTCACCCTATCCATATTTTGTATGGCTGATAGTGGTTAATACATTTTATAATTTTGATGTCATCACTCCTTTTTATATCAAAGATTTTATACATTTCTCGGCAAATTTTAATGTGAGCAGAGATCCTTCATAAATCATTAGTTCAAAAAACTTTGATTCGGTTCTGTAAAATTAATCAAAAGGTAGGAGATATGCCTGCAGAATAATAGGGAGTCGATCTGCCGTGTTCGACTCATTATGCAACAGTAATGGCTTCAACTCCTCGTGCACCACGCTGCGTCGTCACTGACGCAGAATTAATCTATTAAGGGCGGGAATGCAGATCCATAACATCAATTATGGGAACATTGTGCTATACAAGAGACAATCTGGTCGTCTTTCCAATAGTGGTACCTGATGCTGTAAGGCTACATGAAACTGGGCTTCTAAAACCATGCGTCGGCGTGTTCGGAATGTTGTTGCTAAACGCATCTCAGAGTAAGTTTTATTGTTGATATGAAACCCATGCGAGCTATTCTCAAACGGCAAATGCAAATGAAAGTTATGGAATATGAGTTGCACTTTTATCGTTTTCCCCTCAAAAAGCTCGCACATTGTGTATAGCATCGCTTCCTACGTTTTCACATATCTTTATGTAAAATTGCGATCACCCTCTTTTTGCAGAAGATACGATAATCGTCTCGTATCACTTTGACAAAATGCTTGACGTTGGACTATTTAGTAGCTCAAAGCATATTGTAGCTTCACCGTTTGTTTGAATTTGAGACAATACAACTCGGGATCACTACTAAATTTTGAGACATTAGTAGAACATATGTTTACAATGACATACCTTGGGTTTTTTTAATTTAAATTGATGCATTATGAAAAACCAATGACCAAATTAAGCTCGACATTTTTGATAACGTTCATAAAAGCAAAATCCCATTTAAAATCGGAGAGTTGTGTTTACCAGCGACATCATACTAAATTACTTTTTAATATCGCGGTATCTAAATCTAATTTACAATCACAGATTTCAGATAATAATACAGCTCGTGCGAAACTATTATAATTTAATGGGTTTTAGGATATGAGGAATATTTACAAGATAAATTTTCTACGGGACTTGTCCAAAATAGTTCATATAATTATGCATTTTGCGTTTGTACGAGATATATCTGTTTCCCATAAAGATAATCTCAATGAACTATTTTTTATATTATTATTCAACCTATAAATTGCATTATGGCAAATATTGATATATTCACTCTACTAAAAATATAGCGAAATGAAATATCACAGAAATGAAATTCATTTGCCGGCCTGTTAATTAGACAGTGATGTTTGTTTTTAGCGTCCGAAAAATGCGATATGTGGCGTTACAAATATAATAATAATATACTTTATTTCGAGAACTAGCTCATATGCCACAATTAAAAAAACTAAAAAAAAAAACTAAAACAAACCAACAGAGCGACAATTTAAAAGCAATCTCTGTACAATATTTTTCAAAAAGCACTATTAAGACGCACATACATAGACAACGCAGCAACAATTAATGAATTGTCACTCTTTACCAATCTTAAATAAAACCTGAAACGCAATGTGCGTTGCTTGCTTTCAAAGGTCATGATATCATTATTTACAAAAGTACCCGTTATACTCAATTTTCGGTCAAACCGAAACAGGATTCTGAAAACGTTGTTGTATGCAACTCGTACATCATTTATGCATTTTTTCGTGAAGAGACACCATAAATGCGAACAATACATTGTACAATATGCTTGAAACAAAGTTATTTTGACTGAATAGGAAAAGTTCGAAAATTGACGAACAAGAGAATTGGCATTAATTTAAAACAACCTCAACTGAAGCTTCATGTCGTCAATATCATTACCCATACAATTCAAAATTACTCCAAGGTATGAATGCTTATCAACAAAAGACAAAATAGTATCATTAAGGTAAACATTGGGGATATGGACAATTTAAGGTAAAGGACGACGAATTCGGACGCGCACACGCTTTAGAACGTTTCTGCGCAGATTTAACTCCAGCCTGTCGCAAATGGCTTATTTTGTAGCGCATATATTTAACATCACCTGTCATTGTTGAAATTGCGCTTTTACCTAATTTTTTGACCCAGTGTCTTAGAAATACATGTGACCTATAACCTTGTCATATTTTGACCCCCTAGGAAGCTGGTTTTTATTCAATATGAGCGAAAAATTAACATTTCTCTCCCATTTATGTGGCGCAAATTACCCATTAACCTGGAGATATTGTAAAAAGTAGCGTGGTGACACCCTTTTAATAAAAGTGTAAACTAAATGGTATTATGTCAGGAGTTTATTCGCCAAGTTTGGTCAAAATGACACCATTCAAAGCGACATAAAGAAAGTTCGAAAATTATGTAGTGATATAATTTCGATATCGTCATTTTGTAATCGATACTTATGTTAAAATTTCTTCACAAACATCATGAAAACTATACATTCGATAGATATGAATCTTAAGTCTTGGTATTTATTAAAATTAACTCGTTTGCTAAGCGTTTTATAATTGCTTTCTTTAGTTTAAGTGAATTATATCATTTTTATTTATTTCCAACGACGCCATTTTAACGTCCGTTTCCATGGAAACGAGCGTGGTGACCCCCATTTTTTATTTCATTTTTGCACTTGCACAACTTCCAAGAATATTTGTGCAAAGTTTCAAGAAAATGACACCACAACTTAATTTTAACGTAATTCGTAGTACTTCACCTTAAGTCGATCTGGTATAACGGCAAGGCATTTCGAATTTTTCGGAATAAAGATAATATCGTGAATAACAGCATAGCTAGAACACATTTTCAAAAGGCTATTGAGACCTTTAACAGTTGGACAAATCCAAACAATATCGTCAGCATATAACAGATGGTTAATGCACATACCACCAACGTGGCAACCAACTTTTGTATTGGTGAGCAAATTACTCAGGTTATTAGTGTATACAGAGAAGAGACGGGGAGATAGAATATCACCCTAACTAACACCATTGCGAACTAGGAAACGTTCTGATGAAATAGACCCCAATTTAACATGAAACTCTTATGTCTGTACCAATAAGTTAAGAATCTAACTGTGAAAACAGGTACGCCTCTATCAATCAATTTTCGAAATAATGTCCAGTGATTCACTCTATTGAACGCATCTAAAAAGCAAAGAAACACAGGGCTATTGTGCCGATTGTAAAAATCAACAATTTCTTTCAAGATGAAAACACACATGTCAGTTGAATGACTTTCTTTGAACCCGAATTGGTAAACAGTGGTATCAAGGAACCTGTCACATTTGTTAAGAATCAAATTTCATACACCATGGAAATAACTGCAGCAATGGCGATTGGTCGATAATTACCTGGGTCAGTCACATCACCTTGTTTTTAACAAGAGGTATCAAAGTAGTATCAATCATACGGGAAGGTAAATACCCATGAACATGTGAAGCAGTGAACAAGATAGAAAGGAGAACATGAAGACGGTGATGTCCATATTTCAGATGCTCCGCAACTAAACCATCGGGTCCAGAAGCTTTGCCTCTTGCTAGCCTAGAAACATACTCACTGATGGAAATTGGAGAAGTAATCATGTCATCATCGAAAGTAGTTATAGAAAAACTATCTTTTACATAGGATTCATTACTATTGTTTGAAACAGACGATAGTAACTCTGCAAAGTGATCACGCCACATTTTCGCTATATTATTATGCCCGTTGCAATATCCAATAGAAGAAGACAAAGGTGCACACTTATTTTTGCTACTAGCATTTTTCCAAAATTGCTTAACATTTTTGTTTGCAAGATTGTCAGCCAGAGCATCCGCTTTCATCCGAGACTCGTTATCTCTGCACATCTTAAACATAAATTTGAACTTAGCACTAGTCTTTCTCATAAGATCGAAAATTGGACCGTACCGAGGGCTGCC
This sequence comes from Ptychodera flava, assembly GCA_001465055.1. Taxonomy (NCBI): domain Eukaryota; kingdom Metazoa; phylum Hemichordata; class Enteropneusta; family Ptychoderidae; genus Ptychodera; species Ptychodera flava. The sequence goes on from LD371250.1 coordinate 78,671, forward strand.
ACTTTCTCTCCACAAAAGGAAGGTATCGCAGGCAATGGAATGATACTCTTTATCATGCTGATTCAAACCAGGGATACATTTCTCTCTCCATTTAGAATAAGACTTACTGGAGATGGAGTGTGATGAAGCCAAAGATAAAGCATGCTCAATATCATCATAAAGTTTAACAATAGACGAAATATGAACAGGGTCTGTACAATGCGGGGTATGACAGGTAAAAGCGTCCCTGTTTATATCAATATTGCTCAGATACTTGTTTGAACAATTAAAGTAACAATGCAAAGACTCATTATCGATTTTCGACCAATCAATGGGCCTGGAGAAGTTTTGCTCCTTGGATGAAAAATCATATTTTTGAAGAAAATTCATATTACAAGACACATTCAGTGGAAAATGGTCGGACTCGAGATAATCATGAAGAATCTTGATCTTATGAATACTACTATGCGCTATGAGTGGAAATACAATGATCAAGCCAAGATGTTTTATGGTGAGCCTCGCTATAATAAGTAAAATTACTCTGTTTTTCACCTAAAAGTTTAACATCTGAACAAATTAAATCATTTGCACCACAGAAAGCTTTCATCCCATCACCAAATTCAGAGTTGATATCGGCATTCCAATCGCCTATGACAAACACACTATTAGATGGAGAGACATCGATACAAGTATAAATTTTGGCTAAATATTCAGAAAAGAGATGAAGATTATCACTACTAGAGGTCGGCATGTAAACATTTAAAATTGTACGAATACCACCAGAATGAGAAATTTCGAGTCCAATCAAGCGACTGTCACTAAACTGTTTAACTTTGACGGAATCAAGGGATTTACTCCACAACACTGCGACTCCTCAATATGGACGACCGCGGTGGAGACCGGCTTCCTCATCCATGGCAGTTTCTCCAACAGCATAAAAATCACTGTTTATCTGTGACAATAAGCTGAGTTCAGATTTATTCAGCCAATGTTCCTGAAGAAGACAGACATCACTATTTTTACAAATGTCATTAACTGTGCGCATTGATGATTTATTACCACGACAATTGTATGAGGTAATTGAAAGTTTATCCATGATGATTAATAATATTTACGGATGAGAATGCCCACAGGCCATGATGCAGGACTAAGAATACGACGAACCGACTCACATGTGGTTTCAACAAGAAAGGAGGCGTATGTTAAGAACGCCAGAGCAGATATAACCAGTACAACCACTGGCACGACCACGGACATCGCTACAATCACCGCCGCCGCCACCACCACCATTACCGACACCAGCGCCACCGCCACCACCACCATCAGAACCACCACAACAACCTCCACAACAACAAAAACAACAACAACAACCACTGCCAACATTACAAAATCATCAACAAGAACGGATGCAGATGGGAGTGGGTGGAATCCAACTGCAGCAGCTTCCTCGAACAAGAACCCTTCCGGATGATGCAGACGGGAGGGGTATCCCTGCACCAGAGGATCCCAAACTTGAAAGACCACCAAAGGGCAGAAGACGTTTGTGTCATCTGGCGCGAGATGCACATGAGTTGTATGTTAACTTTCTCAGAAACAGTCTGCCAAATACTATTGCAAATGTCAATAGCACGCTGGCTCACCTGAACGACCATTTGGATAGACTGTAGGCAATTGGTAGCCCGTGAGGTTTGCTCATAAAAACATGTTGGCAGATTTTGAACTACCAGCCATTGGATTTCGTTTACTGATGAAAGCTAATTCATAGTACAGAAAAAAATGACAAGAGACAGCTCTCAGCCATTACAACTGATGGGCATTTTAACAGAACAATCTGATTTTTTTTAGACAAAACCGTGTCTAATATTTGTTAAAAGACTGATTTGTTTTCAAATAAAACTTGATTGTTTAAATTATCATTATCTAAGAAAGTTTTAAAAATACCTAGACAGTTTTACGAATATATGTTCAGTATGATTGTCTGGAAATGTGCTGGACTTCAGATTATCGGAGGGTCCATTTCCTTTCCGTGAAGGACGTAGCTTTTTATTCGAATGGATTCTTTAATTCTGCGCATTCCAAACGTCAATTTTCATTTAATATATATTTAAGGATAAAGTAAACACAAAACAGATGTTAACGGTTTTTATATTTTTTCTACAAGTAGACTTAATAGTAACTGAAGTGATCATCGTGTCTCGTATTATTATCATGTATATCCCACTGTTATTGTTGATAAATTTACTTAAGAATGCGACCTATAAAATATTCCCTTTCAGAATCAGAATTTTCTGCCAAGAATAGGTTGACACACCTGAAAAGTATATATTTTCTAAAAGCCCTTATATTGGGAAACTCAATTGTGTACCCTATACAATCATTGTTTTCGCAGTAGTCCCGTGACAGGCATTTTACTAAACCATGACAAAATAAGTCTTTACCCCTTCATGTGAACACGCGCGAATGTTTCGGATTGATATTTGTGCGTTGTAAAGCCTAAGTATAAACCTAAAACACATAGTCTGGGATTTTCCCCCTGGACATCCGTTCATTTCTTATGGTATGATGTTTGTTTTGTCCCCTAATTGAAGACAACCCTAAATCCTTCAAAAGCGTATAGAACAAGAAGGAACCACATTTGAACTGAATATGCTTACGTGTTGTACAACAGGTTCATTAATAGTAGTATACTTCACAGAACAATCAGATATATGTTATACACTATATGTAGCAGGTTTTTATCAACCTCACACAGTACTGTCAGAGTTCAATAACTAATTACTAAACTTTATTTAATATGCAAATGAGCTGTTAATTAACTTGACACTGCTCGATGCTTCATGGGACAATTAGATATTCATCAGATCAACATTTGTAGCACGTTTCATTAAATTTAATGCTGTAATTTTAGAGTAATATCACTGATCACAAAGTTCATTAAATATGCAAATGAGCCCTAAATCAACTTGACACTCTTCAATGTTTCATAGCACAAGTAAATTTTTGTCAGATCAATATCTGTAGCACGTTTCACCAAATTTGGTGAGTTATATACCTAATTTCAAAATTTATTAAATATGCAAATGAACCTTTAATTAACTTCACACTACTACATGCTTTACAGCACAGATATCTGTCGGATCAGTATATGTAGCAGTTTTCATCACATTTGATGCAGTTATTTTGGAGTTACCGTATTCATCCGATTCTAAAACCCCGCCCGTTTATAACCCCCCAGGATTATTTTATCGATTCGTAATTGGCCGTTAGTTCGTTTATAACGCCCCCAGGGGGTACACCCAAATTCTGAATGGAACAATACAGCCATTGTCATGTAATGACACAAGGATATCCGCGACACCTACGCTGCTTATCAAAGTCACAAACAAGTGCCAAAGTGAAGTATCAAACCTCAAAACAAGCACACTATTGTTTGGTGTTGGAACATGTCTATCGGGAACGGTTCTATCGTTCCTGGCGATAAAATTCCACTTGGATTTCGCTACGTAAATGAACATTTAAAGAGTTGGATTTTTGAGCGTCTCGATCTAGTACAATGCCGTCTTTTCGTCACTGTCATTTTGCTACCGTCAAAATAAGTAGATTTTTGAACATCTTGATCAAGTACGAATCGAATATTTCGATGCCATTTTTGCTACCATAACATGAACATTACGATAGTCAGGTTTTTGAACGTGTCGATCAAGTACGATTCGCTCATTTTACGTGGTGAAAAAATCGTTCCTTTCCTCGGGTATCGCGAATGCGCTCGACGGAACTGAAGACAACAGGATTTCCGAGGAGATTCAGGTACTCGATGACGACTTATCAAATAAAGCCGTTGGACTCGTATTTGATGACGAGGGGGAAGATGACGATATAGACTTCGACGGGTTTGACTTCGATGAAGAGGGCAATTGTATCGACAAACGCAACATCCGAAGTTTCTTCCGCGCATGAACTGAAAATTCTTTGAATTTCTTTCGTTAATGTTTTATCAATTTTGTACATAGTTTTTCTCATGTTATAAATGTATTTATTGTTTGAACGGCATTTCTTGCTTGTGTGTGTCCTTTTCATGAACCAGTCCCGGCAATGAGTGGGCGATACTGTAACAGATGTTCAAGATTATGCATGCTTTCGAAGTCTTACGAGGGGAAAATACCCAACTTCATAAACGGCCCTATACACTTACAGTTAAACCATAAACGTGCATGTTCGTACCATTCCGAACAGTTGATCATAGATGACTGAATTCCACATCAAGAGACATTTCGTTCACAGATACTAATAAAAAAAACTTCAAAGATTTATTGCCAAAAATTCAATTCATCAAATTGTAAGCATATTGGCGTAGCAATCTTTCGTCTCGGCCAACCGATGCTTCAACACTTTATCAGTTCGAGCCTAGCGCCTTCCTGTTCGTAAGATCACATTTCGTTTCGAGATACGGTTACACTTTTTGAAACTACCGTAGGAGCAAAATAATAAAACTCACAGCGTGTAATTGTTTGGTTATTTTAAGAAGTACGCTAATTGAAAATCGTAAATAGAAAACATCGGACGGACACCACCGCATATGCATGTGCGGAACAGAATTTTACCCTGACCTCATGGACTGACACTTTTGACCTATTGCTTGAATTGACCAATCATAGCCAGCGGAACGTTATGGACTTTCCCTTTACTCCTTGTCTGACCTTTGCGCCCATGCAATGCTATGGGGAGCTAGCCGCTGCTGGATCGTACTTGTTGCAACGAAGTATCGTGGTAATTATCTATACACGAAATACGAAGATTTATTGCTATCGTATTGTTTAGCAAAAGAGGGTATGGCAAATACGCTAAATTTCAGAACTTGTCGATCTCCATAAGGCCTAATTTATACCGTACAGAATCGACTGTCAGTATCGACGCAGCATGGCCATGAGTCGATATCACAAAGTATAAGTTGTCTGCAGCGCTCGCGTGAATAAAAAAACATTGGCATAAAATTTGCATAACATTACATTAATTAGCATAAATTAACTACGACGTTCGATTTCGCGGTGACATCCGTTTATACAACCCCCAACATGTTTTCCGTCACCTTTGGATCTGAAAAGGGGGTTTTAGAATCGGAAGAATACGGTATATAACTGATTATAAAACTTAATGAAATATGCAAATTAGCTATTTATTAACTTGACACTGCTCAATGCTTCTCAGTACAATTGGATATGTATCAGATCAACATCTGTAGCAAGTTACATCAAATTTAATGCTGTAATTTTGGAGTAATATCACTAATTACAAAGTTCATTAAATATGCAAATGAACCCTTAATAAACTCCCCACAACTAAATGCTTTACAACGCACTTAGATATCTATCTGACCAGTATATGCAGCAGATTTCATTACATTTGATGCAGTTATATCGGAGTTATTTGACTAATTACAAAACTTCATAAAATATGCAAATGACCTATTTGTTAACTTGACACTGCCAAATGCCTGTCAGTACAATTAGATATTTATCAGAACAATATATGTTCCCGATTTCACTGACTTGAGTGCCGTAAATTCAGAGTTATATACCTAATTACAAAGTTCATTAAATATGCAAAAGAACCCTTAATTAACTTCAAACTACAAAATGCTTTACACAACAATAAGATATCAGTCGCATCAGTATCTGCAGCAGATTTAATCACATTTGGTGCAGTTATATCGGAGTTATGTGACTAATTACAAAACTTCATAAAATATGCAAATGAGCTATTTATTAACTTGTCACTGCCAAATGCTTCTTAGTGTAATTAGATATATATCAGATCAATATTTGTTGCAAGTATCATCAAGTTTGGTACAGGAATTTCAGAGTTATGTCACTAATAATAAAAGTTCATTAAATATGCAAATGAGAAGATAATTGACATGACTCTCATAGTATCATCATAATGTTCTCAGATCGTCATCTGTGAAAAGTTTCATGAAAATTTGTGCAGTATTTCTTGATATATGTCGACACTATCATTACCGTCTCCATAGTGAAACCATTGTACGGAAGAAAAACGATATTGCATTACTTCATTAATATGCAAGTCAATCTACTCAGTTCTTGCAAGTAGCATATGGTACCTGTGTAC
>LD371250.1:92338-117874 GCA_001465055.1 Ptychodera flava
ACGTTTCAATGCACAACTCAGTAAATTTCCAGAACATTCCAAATATGAAAAATTGAATTAAAGGTTATTATAAAGGGCAGTGACCTTGAAAATGTTCCAGACTAAATAACTCAGGTCATGTTGAGTGTGGGGGAAAATGACCTACATAACAGAATCAACTAAAATGTATAGTGCATTGTGTTGATAGAACTCGTGACACTAAAATTGCAAATTATTTGCTATAGACAGTTTAAGTAGTTTTGCAAAGTCTTCTTTATGCAATATGGAAAGGAAGGTGACAGGAGGAACGATGAAATATGTCCATGCCGGGTGTACCTTTTACCAGGGCACTTCGATCATCACTAACACGGTTTCCATCAAAGATATCCATCCCAGAAGGACTTTGAGTATCGGCAATATCCCCCCCCCCTCGCTAGACAATTTCATGTGATCAAGGAGTGCTTTACAGATGCATTCAAACAAGTAAACATGCTGGTTGTATGACTACTTGACCACGTTGTTTCACTGAAGTTAAGTTTGTTCAAGTAAGGAAGCTAGAATGTCTACCGTTTCGGCCTGGTTGTGTTTGTTGATGCTCATGTGAATCAGAGATCGAACTCTTGTATGTTTTGTTTGGCATAGGTGTAACGCTTATATTTCTGTTTCATATGTTATTGATTAGGCTACGTACACAAATAATGTTGGTGAGGGGCGGAAGAATTCGGGGATAAATTTTGAGGTTTAGTAGAGGAGCACTTGAAAATTTTGTTCTTCCTATAGGGGACCTTAAAATATTTTGATTCCCTTTTACTTTTTGGCGATTCCAAGGTTTCGAAGGCAATTCAATGAAAATCAAATAACAATTAAATGTCATCCGATTGTTCTAAAGTTAGTAATAATCAAACAAGATCTAGAATTACTTTTACTTTTTGTTTTTACTTCATTACTTTTATCACGAAAAAATCTTGTATTTTGTATTGTATTGTTGTGGCATAATTGTTCTAATGTATCGTAATGTTTCGCCTTTAACAAATTGTTGAATGTTACCGTTTCATTGCATGAAATATATATATATATATATATATATATATATATATATATATATATATATATATATATATATATATATATATATATATATATATATATATGAAAATATTTCAGTGGAATCGAATTAGATGTCTCTTTGGATGTACATTTATTTTTGTATTCTACATGCAAATACCTTTTATTTGATATATCACTCGATAATTTAAATGTATGTTTACAGTAGTTGACAGTAAATTTATGATTTCACATCGCATTTATGCAAATTGGGTACCTGTGTAAAGTATGCCGTATTTGACAGCTCAACATTGTCCATTTCCACAAAGTGGAGATAATAAGCTTTCAAATGACGTTTGATGTGGCGGTATGGTATGGCTGCATGTGTTAAAATTTTTAAAATATTGTTATTCAAAAGGGGAAAATAATTTTTTTCACAGTAAATATGGAAATATTTCAGTTAAATCAAATTAAATATCTTTTTGGATATCCATGTTGTATTCTACATGCAGATACCTTTCATTTGATAGATCACTCGATAGTTTAAAGTATGTTTAGAGTAGTTAAAATGAAATTTCTATTTCTATACTACATTTATGCAAATCGGATACCCGTGTGAATTATGCAGATTAGGAGAGTATGGCCCTATTTGGCAGCTCCATAGCGTCAATTCTCTTGAAGTAGAGATAATAAACTTTCAAATGACGTATGATGTGGCCGTATGTTAGGTGGGTACATAAAGTGTGAAAAATAGGTAAGTCTGCCGCTTCGCCTATGCGTATTTTTGTTGTAGGTAGTACGGGACCAAGGAGGCAAAAATGAACGGGGAATAAACTTGTGCCAGTACTGTTACATCAATCCCATCAGCTGTGCGTGCGATTTCATATTTAAAAAAAAAAAAATTCTTGCATCGAAGTCAATGCGCGTCTGCTGATTGGAGCAACAAGGGCAGTGTCCTTCAAATTTGTGTAGAAAAAGGTCATGATACTCACTACCTTAACGAATACTGCCACAGTTTCATCCACACAATATGGCTCAGGTCATGGCAAAATATCCAGCGAAGACTCGTAAGATGGAGCTAACAAAACTCCAGAAGTACAATGATATCGTGAAGTTATCGCAATCGCAGCAACAACCGGTATTAATATTCGAAAGTCATGTACAGCATCTGTAATAATGAAAGAGTGGTAATTTGGATTTTTTTTGTTTTTTTAATTTTAAATACAGCACTACTAATAGTACATTCGTCGTTCTTTAAATGCAATGAAGATATAATAGTAATCAAGTAATAACACAGAGAATCATAACTGTCAGATAACTGTGAGAAAAAAAATGTAAAAATCTCGCCATCGGTAGCTATAAGTTTCAAGGTATAAAAGTGAAAATACAAGTGGCATCAAAGCTGGCTGCCAGCATGTATCTCAAAAATCTAGTACCTTTGGATACTCGAATGCATTAGGAAAGAAATAACGTTGTAGCAGTAAGGGGAAAAAAGAATGTGACCCTTCTTTACATTCGTACAAGTACACATATCATGTATCTGGCCACTTTGAAGGAATTTTCTTATTTCAAATTAAAATATACCCAACGTCATTAAAACTGCATAGAAATTCGGCCAATACGAAAGAAAAATTGGTAGAAGTCTTTGTTTAGCAAGCATTAAAACAATTATTTTTTAATGATAAGACCAGGCGCAATACACATTTTAACCACTACAATGTACAATGTATAAAAAGTATAATGAGAAAATTTATTTTAACATGCGCTATGTATGTTTTGAATGACTGAAACATATCCAGTTCGATGTTCAATGAAGCAATTTTCTAAATGTTGTTGTCAAATTAGGAAGTAAAATGAAACACAGCAAGGAGACTGAAAAATTACTATGGGAGGACACTTTTCTGATTGAAAACATCTCTTTTGTATTCATGGACAAATGCACGTAATGTATCGACAGATAGCACTTTAAATTTTAGAAAAATGCGTCAAGGTTCTCGATACGTTACTTTACCGCTGCACATACTCTCTCAATAACGCCAGGATACAATTTATACTAAAACGAGTCCGTTTTATTTGGCTTGGATCAACAATAGGTGAATTAGCCTACCACCAACAGATAAACCAGCTAACAAAAACAATAAAAGGTAAAGAAGTTACAATTTAAGTTGTCTCTAGACTATTAATCATCACGCAATGACATACATGCCGAGTAATCTTCTTAAGTTTCCAATGGCTAACATACACTACTGTAAGTACCCACAGTCTTATTTCAGAAAGTGTCTGCCAAGGCCTCACCTGGCGCTATTGTAAACTGATAATGTTGTCATTTATTCTGCATTGACGACTAAGCTGTAGTTAGACCACATCACTCCCATTCTCAAGGGATAATACAGGTTACCGGTACAAAACAAAATCCAATATAAGATCCTCCTCGTAACCTTTAAAGCTCTGAACAACAATACTCCTGCCTATATTGGGCATGATACATCTCAAAGATTCACCTAGAATTCTTTGATCTAATGACATAATTATGCTTCCCATACAACAGAATAACCGACAAATCTATGGCAAATCTTGCCTTCTCACACGCTGTCCCCTCACCCGCGCCTCATTAGTAGTGCGCGCCCGCTCTTGATACTTGTAAGAAGAAGAACGTCATATGTTTTTTCTGTTTAGTATAGCATACTAAACAACTGTGACTCTGTAAAGCGCCATTGATCACCACACTGCGTTTTGAAGTTTGGCGCTATAGAACTCCGTTTTATTGATTGATTGATTGATTGATTGATGGATGGATGGATGGATGGATACATAGATTGATGCATGGAAGGATAGTTAGTTAGGTAGATTGATTGACTGATTGATTGGTTGTCTGATTGATCGAAACACAATCAAATTCGTATTGTCCCTTTCGATATATGTACAGGGCAATCTGACCTCCTGTAATAACTTAACTGGGCAAATACCTTGATTGGCGGTCATTTGCCTGATGAACATCAGCTAATTAATAAGGCGTGCCATGTACTTACCTTCTTACTATAGTCAAAAAACCACACTTTTATAGTAGGGTTACTTTTATGAAAATGAAATTCATATGCTTGATGCGAAATTTTCCTTTCTTGTTGAGAAACATCTGAAATCGACGAACATCGGTATTCCTCTCTGTTGTGGTGTTTTTATTTTTCTGTTCGTCCAGAAACTTTGCGATTTCGTCAACAGTCATATCAGGGAACTTTAATTTTTGTCAGCTGCACGTAATGCGGTTCATTGACGCTCAGTGTTCTTGCTTGATCACTGACTAAACCGAATGCAAAATTTCTCCCTACGATCGATTTTATCATCGTAATCTTATCAGTGGTATTGTTTCGCCCACTGAAGTGAACCCAAGTCGCAGTTAGGTAGTCTGGTTAGTTTCCAACAATTCCCCTTTGCCAATTTATAAAAAAAAATGCGCACGGTATGCACATCAACGGTCGTGTTGTTTGATGTTTGATCATTGCCGGAAGGAGTCTACGCCCTATATAGATCACATATTTGATATGTACATGATCAGGCGACCTTTGCCTGAATCAATTGATCGCGAACTCAACCAATCTTTTAAAAAGGTAAATTTATATTGTGTGTTTCACACTTCATTGCAGTTCATAACTTGCATACAGATTAAATATATAATATCGATGTGTGAGGCAGATCATTAGATCTATGGTCAGATTCCGTACAGGTTAAGCCATTGTTCTTGTCTCTTGTTCTTGTAGGCCGAAGGCTAAATCGACAGTGATTCTTGGTGGTTCAGTTTTTTTGTAATTAGACTGGTTAGGTTCCAAATTCTTCAAAAATTAAATAAATTTACCGTTTTATCGTTAATTCTGCAAAAAGAATACTACCAGGGATACAAAGTCTGTCGATTCAATTTTTTGTTACCTGAGTTCTGAGGTGCCGAGGTCTGAGATTTAATATCCACACTGAGTCTGGCGATCTAGGATCGAATCTAGGGATTCGAAAAGATAACTTAACCACAGACTACTTGAATGGGGTTCAAAATACATCAACATCGTGCAGCAGATTATGAAAATATGATATGTTAAATTATGAAGTAAGAGAAAGTGCAGCTTTACACCAGATAGAGATGGTAATTAAAAGTAACTTTAATGAACTGAGATTTGTCTTTGGTAAGATTTAGTACGAAAACGAGAATTTTAACCTGAACAGCTGAAGTGTGAAACAATGACAAGTAAGACGATCACCTTTGCATAGAAACTACAAAGAGAAAAACAAAAATCTACATCAGTATGAGATCTCTATATTCACGGAACGAAACTTCCTTGACTCTAAATTAATGGTTTTTATGATAACATTGGATAGACTCACACGACAGATTTTGGGTTACTAAAAACCACAATAAACTAAACATGGAACAGTTATTTTAAAACAAACAAAATTAATTTGGTGATAATCGGTAATAGGTCTGGAGTATATTTTGTTACTTTTCCATCAATTTCTTTTTTTTAAAAGCTAAAATGCAAAACATTTAGCTTTGTAATATGATTTGAATATACTTCAAAACAGCCGGCTGGTTGTGTAATTCTTTGAAGGATATGCAACGCACTGCAAAATATGGAATAATCGTCGTAGATACAGCCTTAATGGTAACACCTGGAAAAACAATGCCAAAAAATACATCTTAGAAATTACTCAAACAGATAAGTTTCGAATTTTGCATTGATGTAAATTATACAAATATTCTGATGTCATACCTTGCATAACATCGTAGGAGTGTGAAAATAACTGAGAGAGGAAATGAAAGACAAGGCAAACATAATTTTAATATAAAATACATCTACTTTAGGACAAAGACGTTATCTAACATGCCACCTGAAAGAAATATTTGGTATTTTTAGTTGAATGTAAGCTCATATTCAAATCAGGGCTCTATACTTGAGATTGAACAGTGAATGGCAAAAAAAACTTCGGAACCACTATAAGGGAACACCGCTGGCCAACACGTATAGAATTCAACTAGACGGTGAGCTTTCGGCAACCTTCAACGCATCCTAATGTTTTGAAAATAGTCTTATTATCACTGATAAACTCACGAAACAAACAAAATAAAGATGAAATAGAATCATGATTTCAAGAAACCTACTTAACTTATCTTTTCGTATGATATACATACCGATTGATGTTCCCTAGTTTTCTATAGCCAGTATGTGCTACAATTAAAGACGAACACAGTCTTGTTCGCCGAGAAATTTATAAGCAGGGGCGCGTTTGGGGCTATTTAAATGGGTCGAGCAGTGAAAACATCCGTCCTTGTTTCCATGGCAGTCGACAAGGGTACAATATTGACCATAAAAATTGCGATCAAAACAACTAGTAATAATATTAAAGAGTCCAGTTTTATCGACACAGTCGTGCTCTAACTTTGTTCAATTTAACCAGTTATTCAATTTATTCATTTGTCAACAGTCGGCATGGTCCTCTAAACTGAATCGACGCACAAAGTCAACAATTGTACATGTTTAATACAATGGAGTTTGAACTGTGCTACCACCGACTTCGTTACACTTTTAATCAGTATTACCATTAATGACATAAATCTTCGATCAAAAGACGTGATAAAGTATCATGGTTCATGTTACTTATCACGTTTTAAGATATTTACGAAAGCATAATGAAAAGGGACTTTAATCATCGGAGGGCTTACTTTCTTTTGATGTTTGAGGCCTACCAAAAGAATGAAATACGGCCAATTATTTGGCATAACTTTAGTGTTTGGATACTAGAAAATGTATGTATTTAACAAGCTTCCGTACACAAATTAATTATCTGAAAGGTTATGAAACAATGTAGTTGTTTGAGTCGTTGACTTAATAAGTCTTCATATTTCACATAGTCAAATAACTGCTGCTCATAGTGACAAGAAAATTTGAAGGGGATAGCTCTCACTGCATGAAAACCCGATAATACTTATTGTATTAGCGTGGATTATTGCCCGAATTTTAGCTGAATAGTGCATAAACAGATAAAAACAGTCAATAATCCATTCCTATTATTAGCACACCTGTATTCATGTGGACTCATGTGAATTCACGTGTATTATTCTTTAACACAGGAAACTTATTAGTATAAATTTATCTGCATAATGCGTTTTAATGCAGTGTCTGTACATGAGTAGTGAAGAGCATTTTTTTACCTGCAAGCAATTGCTTCAGAATCGATTTTTGACGGATATTTACTCATTTGTCTTTATTAGCTTTGTCCCTAGCCTATTTTTACTTTCGACGAGCAAATTGTCTTTGCTCCATTGACTCATCATACCAAATTGGCCGTTTTCGTGATTGTTCAAATAAACCTAATGCCTGCTGACCAAATGACTACGTGGTCCCACGGTTTTCGGGACAGAAAAAAATCCCACTTTTTAAAGACACAAGTGACATGCTGGATTACAAATTGACAGTAGACTCATCGAGAACCAGTCCCGTAACCTTTCTTTAATACCTAATGTCACTATGCGTGAAGTGCCACTTTTGTCATGACAAAGCGTCAAAATACACGTTTTAGCTTCTTGGTGCTTTCAATTTTATCCTAAAGAACCGACTGTTCTTCATTGAACCTACGACATACTATTCTGTGTGGACAAAAGTGTTCCTACAGATTAATCAGTAAAATACTGTGGGTACAACTTTCTACCAATTTCAAAGTGACTCTATGGTGCGTCTTTAGGTCAAAACTTGTGAGCAGTTGCTGCTAGTATACTTTTTAATGATTCCTTGTCTGGTATTTCGAAGTGAGGCTTTGAAATCTGCATAGAAATCACTAAAAGTTTTAAAATGGGGTTTCTCTATTACATTCCTTTCAACATTTATAATATCAACACATTCATTTGTTGTGAAGTCAATTCTACATCGGCATAATGGGCAATCTAGTACCACTAAGACTTTGAGGAATTCCTCACTCGTTCGTTATATTGCGAGCCAGTAACACACAAGTTGTATGATCCTTACAATCCTTTGTGTTTGAGCTAATAATCACTGTTAAACATGGTCTCCCAGTAACAATGTGATGTAAACAAAGCAAAGTTGAGTAATTGTTTTATCATGCCTTCACAAAACAAATCAACCTTGCACGTGAACGAAGCCGAAGACGTAGCAGCTCTCCTTGAATTTCTTAATTAATATCAGGTGAAAGCCAAATCAGAACATGCTATATCGTTTATTGTCGAACTTCTGCCTCTGTTTTGAGCTACGGCTAATCAAACCCTGCTTTAAGTTCACTCGGCCCGAATTCCGCACGCCGTCTTGCATGCACATTATTGTGGTTTTATACACCATATAATCGCTATTAAAACGTTTGTAATTTGTTCGACTTAAACATGCAGATGTACTTGAAAGAGTCTATAAAGATAAGTTAAGCGCATTGATTTAAGTGTGTTCTATTGTAAGTGTATACATCGGAAAGCTGGAACTGTGTTATACGTCTCTCCTAAAGCACTGATTTTCAAAGCCACTTGGAAACTGTCATCCAGCGCTTGATCATATAGCGAGAAAATTTGTATAATGTTTTGTGCTACAGGCGTATATAATTGCGATAAGAACCATATTAGGGGCAGAGATATTTGCCTAATGTAAAGTACATAATGATATAAGTTGGGTAATCTGCAATTGGTTTTCTATATAATTTCAAACAAGTGAAACTGAATAAATAATGAAAAAAGCAGGGAAAAGTGGTAGAACATGAAGCAAATTTTCATACGGGTCTCAAAATTTATTACAGAAAAATTGATAAACGAAAAGTCAACTTTCTCTTAAATTGAAAGATCATAAACTTTTAAGGGACAATAACAGTAACTTTCAGAACTTTTTCGTAATTTGTACGCTGAAATCTAGTCCAGTTTCTTATACTTCCGAGTAAAGCAGAAAACAGAGTAATTACTTTGGAAACAGGACACATAATATACTACCGTTATTGTTGATTAAATGATGCCTGTACTTAGTCTGATACCATACTTATTCAGACAGACATACTTGTTCGGGAGAAGGCTGAGGAGCGAAGGTCAAAGCATATTATGGTTAACAATGGGGTAACCTCGTTCCAGGACATTCTCACTCACAGCCTCGAGCCCGACCAATTTAAATTACAAGCGTTATTGCCCACTGAATAAAATTTAATTCGCACTATGCAGTTGTCATCAGTGACATTGTTAATTTAACATTCTGAATTTTGAAAGTTGATCTTTGTATTTTCATGATAAAAATAATTTAATAGAAGGTATTCTTATCTTAATTAGCTAAATCACTGCATATTTCTTCTTTCGTCAACGTTTGTATTTAATGAATAATCTTTGCTTCAGTTACTTATTATATTTCGATGGCGGCTTTGATAACTGTTCTATGAAACTTGATGTCTGCTGACCGAATGACTTAAGTTGTGTGTGATACAGACAAAAATGCAACTTTTCTAGAGACAAGTAACGTGTTGGATAAAAATTAACATTCCAGTAATCGAGAACGAGCATAATAATTATTCTTTAATGCGTCATGCAACAATGCGCGAAGTTAAAAAATAGCAATAAAAATCGCTCGGCTGTATTTCTACCTCCAATAGACAGCGGTTTAATGACCAATTTTGACCTCTCTATAAGGCCGGATTCAAATTAAGCACACACGCACAGAATCAGAGTTATCATGACTAAATGGTATCACTCATCGGCCTTTTCAGGAAAATTGAGGAAAAAGACGAATAACATTTTATGTTCTACCGTTTACTTTCAATGCACATTTTATTGTTATACTGAGATGTTAACTTTCATACAGTAATTTTCATATTTATATGTGTCGATCACATTGCTCAAAATTTCGCTGAATCAATAGAAAGATACATACTATAATTAAAAATATTAGAACACGTTGAAATGCATTTCAATAATTCTAGATACATACCAATGTCAATGTACATAAATATACATTACTTTACAAGGTTTCTCTTTCAAACCTCAGGAATTTATCTAAACAAGTGTGGATTATATTGATAACAATGGTACTTGATGCTTTAATAATTAAACTTGTCCGTATCTATTCTTTTACATGCTGTTTATTTTTAAAAATTGTATTATCATATTATACAACTCAAAATGAATGTACTCTACACCAAAGAAACGCGTATGGTTGGAAGTAATATGGAAACGTGGAGAAAATCAGAAGAAAGACCACAATTCCCTCTTCTAAAGTTAAATCCATGTTTTTCAAGCGGGTAAGTGTGTGTACACAGAAATATCTGCCTTCGTCCTTTGTCGCCGTCGAGATTCATTAATTTATGCCATATGGCATGCACGTGGTTTTGTGCCAATACATTCAAAGCGTCAGTCATAATCGAAAATGTATTGAATAGTTACCGTGCCATATATAAGTCATGCCTAAACAGTCTTGTTCTCTTAGCAAAACAATTATGCGTACACTCCGAATTAAAAAAAATTCTTATAGGATAAGAGCATAAAGTTTAGTTGCGTTTATTACATATGTGCTAGAATAAACTCCTGAATTTTATTAAAAGCATGTAAATACTGGATACTGCTTGCATGTTCTATGATGATCTGAAGTAACTGTTAATCGTACAAAAACGTCAGCCATGTTAGGAAGGAAAATCGTTTGTTTCTCATTGGATAATGTCAGGAAAGGTCAACCAAAAAGGCGACTTGTCCGTAATGTGCTTCCCGTGGATTAAATTACTGTGAATGAAAGGAGGAAGTAAGCGGGAAAAGAAAGAAAGAAAGAAGGAAAGAAAATGAATGAATGAAGAGAGTAAGTAAGTAATTGGCTTCAGAAGTATATATAGCATCGTCACGATTACAACAATAACAATAACGAGACCAGCAATATTTTACACACGCAACAACGAGAACATCAGCGACAACTACACCATCATCACCAATCAGATGACGATGATGATGATGATCATCATCATCATCATTATCATTATTATCATCGTCGTTCTCTATATTATTTACCTGAGCAATCCAATTCACCAGGGGATGAATCATGAAAGGACACACAAGTTTCAAGGTTGTAACAGTAGTGGTCTCCACAGCAACCGTGATCTTGAACGAGAAGTCTTACACAAAGGTCGTTGTAATCATCACAGTGCTCGACGTCAGGTTTTATGTCAGCCACGGCATCGCTTACAGTGGTTGTTGTGTCTTTAGGGATTGTGTCCCAAAACCCCAGACGAGACTGCCTGGCTACGAATCCATTTGAGATCTCATTTCCTTTGAAGTATACGATCAGCCCTTCAAAGTATGGGTCCCCGCAGGACGTGCCGTGTACATTTACATCAACATCAAATGTTATTTTGGTAGCGCGGTTTGGTTGATATTTGATGTTATGTACATCTCTGATAACAAAGTTTTTCACATCTATGTTCCATCCTGTAAAGTAGAGTATTATACTACATAATGATATAAAAAAACAAAACAGGGCATAAAAGGAATAAAAATAAATGAATAAATAAATACCTTCATCAATAATTTAATTTGTTCAAAAAATTGGAAGATTTTGAGTGCATTTTTATTGCTATCAAAAGACACTGTTAATGTTTACGTCTTAATCAAATCTAAGATTACATTTTGATGTCCTTATTGTCATAATCAAGATCAAAGTATATAGTTTAAAAGTTCCTACAACAAAATGGAAACTACACAGTTATAGGTGCAGATACCTACCTTGGACACTGTGTGTTGTGCAGCAGCAGATAGCGATCAATGCAAAAAAGCTCCTGATAATAAAAGTTGAGGTAATAGTAAATATTTACGTCAGCCCAGATCTCAAAAGAGCATGGTGAAATTACGTCGTAACGTTCATGTTTTATTTACAAATTCTGGTTCACTTTCTGCGATCAATATTTCGAGTCTACGGATCTCCAGTCAAAACATGGCGAACTTTTGACTGAATTTAACTTAAGTGCCGCATTTGAAAGACGTATTCTCACGTATTATCAATTCTAATAAACTTCTATTTAAAAATATAATATTTGAGATTGTCGCCATTGTCAATTTTTCACTTCTCAGCAAAATGTTTCCAGGGATTTACAAATTGCATAATCTCTCAGAATAAATGTTTTGGGAACTCTTTAATGGGTATCAGGTATAACTTATCAAATTGCATTGTCTTGCCAGGAAATTTTCCTACGAGATTACAATTACAACAGAAACCAAAGGCTTCTGTACCTCGATACTCCTCTTACAAAGTCGAACACATGAATTGATCCCGGGATATGAGTTCCCGCCCTTCAACTGAAGTCGGGTTAGGCTCTGACAGAGCCACAAAGATCGCTAATACATTTACAAATGACAAAAAGGTGACAATTCGACAGATAAAACAGTTGCAAACATTTTAAAATTTGACTGAGGCTTTACAGTTCTACAAATTGCTGACGACATCTATTCACACGCTCATGGTAACAGGTGGTATCTAACACCTGAACGCAGATTTAAATTTATGGTTGTTCGAATATGGTTCTATGATTTCTAAACACTGTAACGTTTAAAACATTTGTAAAAAGTCAGAAAATCACGTACCTTTCAAGAGCCATTGTCTGAGATATAGAAATTACTTCACAACAACAAAGTTGGAATCTTAGATTTCAAAAAGCCTGTACTTCAGTGTCCTCTTGAAGCTGTAATGACAGAACTGGTACAATAGGAAATGCTGTTGTATTTCAAGCTTTCAAAATTAGAACGGAAGCTAGCTCTAAATTGTAATTTTTGAAGGCAGTTGTTGCCAGCATAGAACTTTTTTGTAGTAATCTACTTAAAACGTAAGATAGCTAGCTCTGTACATTTTTTTTCTTCGTGTAATATACCAGCCATTGTACCCCCTTTGCATATGGGCCGGGGGCCTTTGAACGCAAATAAAAGTGCACATTTGTGCAGTGTAAGAAAAAGGCTGTCTGCTGTTTCAAGCATCAAAACTAATCCCAGGGACTAATAAGCTGTACAGCAAAGCTGCTAGTACATCTTGGCAAGCTTTCAAAAATATCAAAATCATTCGGAAGTCCAATTTACACTCCTAGATCCCTAGTTGCCAACCTATTGCTATTTTCAACACATCTGTAACGACAGTGGTAGTAAAAAGGGCCGAAACTTATGACACGGTGAGAATCACATTTCTTTCGTTTTTTTAACTTGACTTTGCGTAAAGGCGCTATTTACTGTATGTCACCAACATCATTAGCTGTCGCTTTTTTATGAATACCTAAATTGTATGGCAACGTGTGACGTGTTTACATAAGGCTTGTACGTTCCAAAGTTATTTTGTTGACATGTTTGCAGACACCGGCACAATATATTTAAGCACAGTTGCGAGGTTGTTCATATAAGTTCTGCTGGGGAAACTCCGGTCTCTGAGGCTTCTCTTCGATTTTCCCAATGTCGAAACACTATAAAAAGTTCCTGGCTCATCAGGCGAAGAGTGTCAGGCATGTTAATTTACAATATACTCCTGTACAATCAGGCATCATTAAAACGAGCTAGCCAAAC
Source organism: Ptychodera flava (assembly GCA_001465055.1). NCBI lineage: Eukaryota > Metazoa > Hemichordata > Enteropneusta > Ptychoderidae > Ptychodera > Ptychodera flava. The sequence goes on from LD371250.1 coordinate 105,891, forward strand.
TTACAAAAATAAACGTTCGTTGATGTTTTTGAAACGTGTTTGAAGTCTGATAAGAGGTTTAAAACTTAAGTATACGTTTTGAGAGTGGTCTTTGCGCACATTACCCCAAATCTGAAATGGTTACAGGGATTATAAAAGTAAACATATAAACTTATGAGTATAGCTTTGGTTGGAAACCCCATCTGATGTCTTATTTTTCTATGTTAAGGCCAAAAATGTCACAGAACCAGTCCCCTCTATACAACTGAATATGAATTGAGACTGTGAATATGTGCATATGAAAATATCGAGATGGATCGTAAGATGAATGACATACCAATGCTTTTGTTCAACACAGAGACAACTCTTATGGTGTTCTGGTATTTCAATGAGCATAGTTACAAATATTTTAATACATTTAGTTACGATAGTTTCGCCTTTTACAACGCAGACTGTGTTTTATCACGATAGATTTATAATCCACAGACGAGAAAATGCCAATTTTTGTAAACCAAGTGCACGTCATGAAAGAAAGCACAGCGTTGAGGACCAAGCCTAGCACATAAATCTTGATATGTTACATGCAAATTCTCCACGATAGCCAATGCAGGATCGGACTTTTAAGGGAGGACAACTTCTCGCATATTGTTGCTGCGATTGAATATGTTCAGGAAGGCACAACTTACATCTTGAATGCAGTACAGAAGTCTTACTCAGTAAGTGTAAAATATTTCAAAATAACATCGAAAGTAACGGGTATCTGTCTTTACAAGAACTACCGTACAACATATATCTGAGTTGAACAACTGTGCAATTTGCCTTGGTCTGTGATTTATGCTGTTGTCTAGAGACGATTGGAGGGAGTTTTGCGTACCGACAGGTAAGGGCCCTAATTTGCATGGACAATGCCCGGGAACATTTTAGAGAGAGAGAGAGAGAGAGAGAGAGAGAGAGAGAGAGAGTCATCGGTGTGAATCTAAATAAAGTGATCAATACATAGACGTTTAGACATGTTCTGGAAATTTATGATCAACGGTTCTGTTCATGGGATTTTACACGGCGGCATTGTTTTATGCGCTTGGCTATTCCTATAGGCTGTACACTATGGGGCCGGGATCGGCATGGTGCCAGCAGCAAGGTAGAGTTGAATAAAACACTTCGTCCTTTGTCGCCGTCGAGATTCGTTAATTCAGGTCACTTGGCATGAACGTGTTTTCGCCATTACATTCAAATAGTCAGTCATCGATTAAAATATTTTTTAATCGAAACAGTGCCATCTTCGAGCTCGACAGGTGGTACAGATAAATTTCTCATTTTTTTTTCAATTTATAATGGGTAACAACAAAGGTTTGTTTCTCCCTTAAGACTTTAAGTAATCCCTTAACGGTCTTGTTTTCTATGTAAAACGATTATGCGTACGCTCCCAAATTGAAACAAATTATTTAAGTATAAAAGCATAAAGCCTGAAGTATATACAATTTCACAGCTTGGAAATAATAGATACTGCTTGAATATTTTATGATATTCTGAATATATGTTAATCGAAAAAAGTCAGCCACGCTTGGAAGGAAAATCCTTCGAGTGTCATTGAATACTAGTAATTAACTCTTTAAACACCATGTCAGAAGAGCTTTACCAAAAAGCGATATGTCCATAATTTGCTTCCCGTAGATTACATTAGAAAGTAATTTGCCTATGAAATATGTTCAGTGGCTCACATGTGTAAATTCAAACCCGATTTTAAATGTGCACTGGAAATAATATCAGTACTAGATCAAGCAGATGAGATTAAAGGATGTTTAAGGATTCTAATTCACCGGGGGATTAAACATGGAAGGACAAACAAGTTTCAATGTTGTTGCAGGAGCGGTCTCCACTGTAACCGTGATCTTCAAATGGGAGCCCTACACAAAGGTCATTGTCACCATGACAGTACTCGATGACAGGTTGTATGTCAGATACGGCATCCATAGTTGTTTTGTCTGCTGGAATTGTGTCCCCATCATTTGGGATCTCGTTTCATTTGAAGTATACGATCTGCCCTTCAAGAAGGGATCGCCACATGATGTGTCGTGTACATCCACATCAACATCGAATCTTATTTGAGTAGAGTGATTTGGTAGTTATTTGTGAACAACTTGGATAACAGTTTGACAAATCTATGTTCCATCTTGTATTATACACCATTAAGTAAGTAATTATGCAGATAAGCAAATAATTATGTAGAGAAATAATAAAAATGTATCTATATATCTAGAATGTAATTCTCACGATCAACATCATCATTTTAAACATTTAAAACCCATCAAAATTCAGAAATAAATAAACTACATGGCAATTTCATTTTTGTACCTTTGACAGAGAATTGTGCAATACAACAGCAAAAAGTGACAAAGACGAAAAGTTTCCTGAAAATATAAATCTGGGAAATGTCAAAAATTAAGTAAATCGTGATCTTAACAGAGCAAAGTCACTTTACGTTGCAATGTTCACGTTTCATTTGCAAATTTTGATTTGACATCCTACATATCTTTTTTCACAGCTCCCAAGTTCAATTCCCGACGTATGGAATAAACAAAATTGTTGATTCGAATCGCATCAGTTTGATTTTCAAATTAAAAGTATCAACAATACGCGGAAGAATGTAACCGATAGTAACCGATAAAAGTGTGTCAGACATAAAGTTACAATAGCTACATTGCTGACTTTATTTAAAATGCATTTGAATCTAAAGAAGGCCGTTCTTTTACTTTTACTGGTATTTAAATTCTAACCGTTACATGTAAGTTCAAGGATGTAAGAAAATGTAACCTGATTATTCAGAGAGATTACTTTTTGAGCATGTTGAGAGTATTTAATGTTGATTCACAATTTAATGAAGAGAAATAAATGTTGATCAAAATGACCCATCTTTCACAAGGCTTATTTTATTGCATGTATTCGGATAATGTATTTTAGTCTCAAAATCGAGATTCATAATATTACTGCTTTAATTTAGTATTTTGATTTGTTTCATGGTGCTTTAAAAGGACTTTGTGAATTTCGATAGCTTTGTAACAAGTAGGAACAAGACTTACCTGTTTATATACATTTCCAGCGATATATGAAGCTCGTAGCAGCAATAAATGAGGAATCTGAGATTTAAAACAGCGTGTACTTCAAATACCCCTACTTATAGCAGCATCAGATGAGTGGCAAATAACAACAATGTTCATGCTCCGTACCAATGTGAGAGTCTATTATTATCGGAAAAAGAAACTTCGGTTCTTTGACTTCAGGGTAATTTCAGGGAAGATGCTAAATAAAATGTAAGATTGTGGAATGGCTTTTCTGTATGGCCGCATAGCGCTTAGAAAGCTAAATTATGAAGTTATACCTTCTGTCACGTTCCCCGGCGATAGAATTATTAAGCGACACATCCGTAGAGGGCACCCTGTTATTCTCCTCAAGTTACGGCCACACACCCTATATTCAGACAAATGATATACATGCCATACCGAAACGTTTTAAAATAGTAAATTATACATCATGCTGTTTAGTTGAACACATTCCCATCTCTCACTATCTCAAAAATTTTACATAGCTAGTAATTTCCAGGTATACAATAACGTCTTGTTCAATGTTTCGACGTTCAGTTTGTTGACACTGTCTGACTCTGAGTAAGCTTATTCTCTTTACGACTTGTGCTGTTTATTTGCCAAAAATATTGCCGTCACCTTCGATTCTGTCATGTTCTGTTTACCTAATAATTGAATAAACTATGGCTCCTGTCAGCCAAGGTGACATAAGGTCGTGTCCGATATTGGCAAGGGCAATACTGTAAACAATTGGAAACATTACTGTTATTCATAGTGGTAGCTTGGTAACTCATGTCGGGTACAATCAATTGTAATAGAAATCTGCCTGTGCGTGTGGACAATCTTTCAAAAATCTAATAATATTTTTGACGGACATTTAGATCACTGGCTAAAAGATCCTGCTAACTAAATGCGAGGTTCAAAATATTGCGTCAAGGAATAAAGATTTGTGTTGAAACAAGCGTATAGATTTCAAGAATAATGGACTCTGAGGGCGTCGTTCAAGGAAACAACGTTAATGTTTCACTTCTCGTTTCCCAAATAGCTGGAAGTTCCCTTTTCTGCTTCAAAAAAGGTGAGTTTACCTTCTTTTTCTCTAATAATTGTGAGTACAGCTGCTTTTAATTGCTATCAGCAACCGATTAACATTTTAACATATATATGGATAGACGTATGTGCTCAGATAGATTCGATAGATGGTTGCAAAACACAGAACATTCAAAGACCTAGATTTTGCACAAGACCATTCAGATATTTGTAATTTCCTTGTTTGGTTTTTCAAATTTAGCGAATACCGATATCACTACGGAATATATTTTCACATTTTTAGTAACTTTGGTTACCAGGAAATAATTGGATAATATACAATAGTTGTCAGATTATCTGCAATGGACTGGTACCTTGATCTGTAATGTTGATTGGTGGTTAGCGCATTTCCCCCGTTACCAGCAACAACCCGTAACGCGATTAGTGATACAGTACTAGTGTGACTGTAGCTTGACTCATAGTCAGAAATGGAGGTAGAGCTACTGTTACAGTACGTCAGTATTTCCTGTTTTCTTACATGCCTTTCGACGCATTCGACATGTTGACAAGTTATATCCGGATCGGTGTGAATTTATTGTCAGTATTTTTAATATCAAGTTTTATTGTATATAGGATGGTATACCTTTTATAGCTTAGCCTATTTACCTTATTTCAAACATATCCATGACCAGAATCTTTTAGTCTTAATCGGTTGGAGTGATAAATTAAGGTAGTAGACACCTTGAAAGTCAAAGACTTATACTTTTGCTCAATGAAATTTTCAACCATTCTTACATTTACTCAAGTGTAAAACATAGCGGTCACCGTGCAAGGTTTGGACTAGAAAATATTATCTAATAATTACCGATATTGGAAACTCAAAATGGCTGCTTTCTCCGTGTGTAGTCTGTTGGGGAATGAAACATTTTAATTTTTTGAAATTTCATTTTTTTTACTATATCACTGTATCGTTGCCCACAAGAAGTAGTCAGGAAAGAATTTTTTTATACTTTAGAGGCCGAATATCTGTCCCCGAGGCCCATTGTACCTCAATAGCTGATGGTTCATTAATAAACACAGACGCCATAGCAGCGAATGAGGTAAAAGTGTTGTGGCAATAAAGGGAAATTCCACATGAGCTCACCTTGATATTTGTATTTGAAAACACTCACGTTTCCATTTTATGGTCACTTCCTGTATTTTAAAGATAAATAAACTAGTTCAAATTTCAATAAAAGGAAGCAATAGACCATGTTCCGAACCGCGCGAGACATTCCGAGATATCGCGAGAATATGTGGTTCGCAGTGGACGTATTCTCGCAACACAGGACAAACTGCGTAAAACAGGACAAGTCGCTAATTACGTTAAACACTGCATAAAATACATGAAGTTGCAATCTTTGCTCAGTTCTGCACTTTTTCTAGTTCCATACAAAGTTTGACTTGTATTACTAAGCTGGAAACCTGTTCCTACGGGCATATATTAAAGTCTCGCGAGATCTCGCAATCAGCGGAACATCGTCTATTGCAGCCATGGATACACTATCCTAGGAGCAAAAGACATTAACTGACTCTTTATCTTAAATTGGGTCATATTAATTCTTTTTTCCAGTTAGGAACTTAAGATGACTTCAATATTCCTCGCTGAAAAGTGGTGTAGAAGTGGAAACAGTGTATCTGCTCTCAACTGTCAACTTGCAAGCCTTGCAGCACAAAATAAGGAAAAGAGAATTTGTTGTGTTGTTTTGAAGGCAACCGATGGAGATAAAGAGGATGCTGCTAAGTTTGGAGTTGAATTGATTTTGCCATGTTTGCGTGAGGACATTGTTGACCTTTTTGCAAAAGATGAGCCAGCTTTCAAATGGCTGCTATCACCAGATAATTTCTTCACAAGCATCACAAAGCTAGAAAATGTTGAAATCATCGTTGAGCATGTGCAATCGTCAACAACATTCCTATTTGCATTCGCTATTAGAAAACGTCGTTTCAAGGATGCAAATATTGTGTTGATAAATCATGCCATTCCGTTAGCTCATGTGAGAGAAAAACACTTGAAATATGCTGAAGAAGCCGCTGCTGTTTTCTCTGTTGGACCCGCCGTTTTCGAGAACTACAAACTAATTTACAGAGGAAGTCAGATTCAGATAAACCATGAATTATATCTTCCGAGAGCAGATAAGGCTTTTTTTGACCTCAATGTCGACAAGCATCTATCCAAAACGGGTGACGTTAAACAAATACTATCAATTCTAACTGACAAAGATGTCGAATGTAACAGATATCGGATATTAGCTACTGCAGTTGGCAAAACAGCAATTAACTTTGACGATGTAAGTCTAAAGATCCCGAAGTGGTTAGTTCGTGTCTTGTCACAAGCTAATCTCAATGACACAAAAACGTTCCTGGCAGACAAATTACAATGTTCATGTATTGAACCAGACACTCAGCCTCCATACAGCTCTCAAGATGGTATTTACGGGGACCTAAAGTGTAGCAATGTCCTTGTAATTCCACCTGATGAGCCATTAACTATGGAAGTATTGCAGGCCATAGCCGCTGGACTACCCGTGTTGGTGCCAAAACGATCTGCCACTGGCGATTTTATCGAGAAGTACTTTGGGATTGTTGCTGAATATTTTCTGTATGACCCTTGTGACGGCAGCGCTTTATCAAAGAAAATCAGCAAAGTGTTGAACAATATTGAGCAAGCCAGTGGAGCCAGCTCGTTGCTGAAGAATAAAGTGCAGAATCACACAACAACTTCCACTACTCATGAGACGTTCAAGTCATATTTCACTAAATCTCCTCGGCCTGCTGTATTTCAAGGTCCAGGTAAGGACAAGTAGCATTCCAAATAATGATGTCCTGTATCATATAACCTGCCCATATCGCTCAATCCTATTGACGTTCATTGTAAAATATCAGCAGTTATATTCTACGGTAAATATCGACATATGCACAATAAACATCATCACTTTAAGACAGTTCTCAAACTAGATTCGCATTTTGATAACAAGCAAAGTAAATAATCAAAACGGCTGCCGCCTGCGATACAATGTTGCTGACATAAAAAATAAAGGGATTTTAGGACAAAGAGTGCGTCGGGTGGGTAAAAACCGGAATATTGTATTGAAAAGTTCTTCCCTTGCGACTTTTTCGGTCCCTGTGTCTTTTCTTATCATTCCGGGTTATGTCACACTGGAGGATAGTACGATTGGCCAATTCAGCGAACCTCAGTCACCAACTGCATAAAGGATTAACCATGTAAACCTAGACTTGTAGATGACAACGATTTCAGAAATTTTCGGCTAGATTTCACCCTTAATGTTTAGCACTCGGCAGTGTTCAGATGTAGACGTTACGCACATTGTTCAGTACCGTCGAGATGGTGACCGACACAAGTGAAAGTACACGGAGAATTACTTATTTGGGTGGTTTTCCTCGTTTTTTATCACCTTGCATTTCTCGGTACGATTGACCCTTCACTCAAAAAAACAACAAAACAAAACAAAACAAAAGCAAAACAAAAAACTGCGCAATGGATCAATAGCTGAAAAGTTAATCAAAAGCTTCAATACAGAACGAAAAAGATCCAACAACTCTTTGTCGAACATAGTCAAGGGGTAAGAACTTAGAAAACTATTTGTGAATAAAGCTTTAGAATTTTTAACACGAGGGAACGTCGCAAATCTACTCGGGCTGAGACACTTCGGGGTAGCTAACAGTCGCGCTCGATCGGTGGATCTGTCAGGTTAGATCGCGATCTCAGTATAACATTTCAAAGCTAGCCTTGCAATCTGTAAGCCTCATTACATGTACAGCACGTGATTGGTTCTTGCCTTAACCCTTATTACATGTACAGTACGCCATTGGCTCTTCCCAACTATCCGCTATATAGACGTAACCCGGACTGCTTACGGTCTTCATTGAGATATGGATGATTTGTCGGTGCATTGAGTTCATGAATGAACCCTATTTACACAAATATTTCAATATTTCCGCACATGGCGGAATAAACATAGAGCCTACAAATTTAGTTTTTGGTTCCTATCATTTGTAAAATCCTGGGTATGGGTATATAATAAATTGGTTATTAATCTTCACGGCCCTGATACGGTTTTTGCCGAGCGAGGTTGTACGGCGGAATGTTCCCGAGCGTGCGACGACCCGTACGCCGTACGACCGACGTTCGCAAAAACCGTATCAGGGCTGTAAAGGTTTTATCTTATACATTGTGGAAATATAAATAATTGTGCAGAGATTGGGAGGTTGAAATTCATGCAATGTCAACCATTTATCACCTTTTTAATTTTTTTTCGGAAAAGCGATGACCGTATCCCTTTTCGCATTGATATAGATGACGTCATTTGTTTACCTGTATAAGTTGTAAAGCAATGTACCGTGTATACCAACAAAGAATGAGGGGTAAATCGGAGTGTAAGGAGAAAGGAGTGTTGTAACTCGTAAATTACATTACACCTGCAGCGAGATACGATCATCAGTAGAACGCTCGATTGAAAGAAATATGTGCCTTTAATTTTATGAATATTTCGCGATAAAATGACCGTGTACTTGAAGCTTTGTGATGGAAGACGGCTTGGCTTAGTTATCTGTCGCATGATCACACTCGATCAAATTTATATTCAGTTCACTTTTAAATTTTTCAAAAACGAAGATATCGTCGACAATGTGCTTAATAAACACTGCATTTTAATATGAAACCCTGAGAAATATCACCTGATTTCACTTACTTCACTGTCGCGCGTACGATCAGAATGGAGGAGATGTTCGAATGGAACTTCTGCTGATAGCAACGCGCGTAGTAACCAGAATGAAGCTAGTTCTGAAATGCACGCGTCTGTCCATATTTTGGTAAAGTCTGCCTGAGCGTGATACGACAACTTATTATAAACCTCGAGTCACTTTTCTGTGTAACACTATGGGAAAAGACGTCCTCACATTTGTTTAATAAGTTGCCGTATCCGTAAAATGTACGGTTTGCACGAACCTCATCCCCTGCGGCTGTATCTGCGCATTCACTGGTGAACGGTTTCAAGGGACCTATTGAAAGAGTGCCAGAACATGTCGCGCGCGCTCTGTACTTGTGTTGTGCCACACTTAAATAATAACACACGCCAGCCTTCGGCTCGGGTATCATCAATATTACCGTCATGAGCACCATCCCTTGGGCGGGCAACAAATCGTGATCTTGCCCGTGCTAGTCTGTGTTATTAATTTTATTACACCGAACCAACACTGTTGTTTTCGAAACTTAGCTTAAAACGCAGTCAAGTGTCGATCCAGACTCGCCACAGTGAAGCGTTCTATTTTTGCTCGATCGTAATGCTATATGAAGTTGAAGGTCAACTTAAATTAACGTCTATAAAATCAAAGACAGGGGTGTTAAAACTTTTCTCGTTTAATCATTAATGTACTAAATGTCCTCTACTTCAGGTCCAGCTAATTTCTTGTACCTTTTCAAAAGCCATTGCTTTACAAAAATTCAAAGCAAATGTACGCGATGATATGGTACGCGCAGAAAGAACGCGCGGTATTCCAGAACGTTGTAGCGGGCTTTATTACTCCTCACTCACTCAGCGTGCACTGCCATTGGTTAAACACGACTCACGTGACATGTAAAAGAACATGATGATGCCCCCTGCGAATGTGATGATGCCCTCTGCGAACTTGATGATGCCCTCTGCATTTGATATTGCATGGATGACATCATTTTACTTACTGCGCATCCTTTCTGCGCAAAACAAATTGTCGTTCGCTTGTTGAACTTTGCAGTTGGCAACTTATAGCTGCGAAACGCCATGCAGAGCTGTCACTGGCACAGTTAGACGATATTTTGATGCAAGTAAACAGCAAACGAACGAAAATGGCAACAAGGAATGCACTTTCTGTGTTCAGCGACTATGCAAGCAACAAATTTGGATACGCCACCGAGGAGATCTGCAAACTTTAGCGGCAACCCTAGACTCGGCACTGACAACATTTTACGCTGAGGTCCGGACTCAGAAGGCGAACTGTACTCGAAGAAGTCTTTGTGTTTTTGTTTCTTCGCATGTTTGCTTGTTCGGTGTAATAAAAATAATAACACATGAGAGCTTGGGCAATATCACGATTTTTTGCCTGCCCAAGGGATGGTGGTCATGATCGAAATACTGATGATGCCCGAGCCGTAGGCGAGGAAAATCGTGATATTGCCCTCGCTCTCATGTGTTATTATTTAAATATCAGTGCACGCGACAGGGCTATATCAGCGCACGCGACAGGGCTATCACCTAAGCCATGTTCTATCACTTTTTGTTCTATATCACGTGAGTGAGGCTCAGCCAATCACGATACCTGGATAATACGCAGGGCTCGAAATTAGCTTTTTACCCTGGTAGTCCACTTGGGCGACCATTTCCTGAAGTTGGTTGCCCAGTGACAATGGCTGGTAGTCCATGAATATTTTAGCTTAGGGATACAGTACTCCTCCGAGTATAAGCCCCGGTTCAGCAACACAAAACAGCAGTAAAACTAGGGGCTTCAACTCGAGAAACCCCATGTTATGTGTCACGAACGCTTAATTTATGCTAATTTATGTATATTTTAACACTTCTATCACTTTCAAATTCGGCTTACACATCAAAAGAAATTGTAACTTGAGTAAAGAAGGAAAAATATTCTCATGATCTTTATGAACGGGCACGCCTTGTTACACGCGAGTCTCTCTGTATAGAACGTATTATAACACACCACATGCTCATTCCGTGTCGCGATTCGCCAGAATACGTCACGTGACGAGAAAATAGATACGTCTAGTCCCCATCGGATCGACAAAAGTGACGTCAGAGGGTATTTTTTGAAAAGCTATTTCCCTAGGGAAATAGTTGTGACCAAATTTGGAAAAGTGCCCGGTCACGTGACCCTAGTGTCGTCTGCACCTTTGCAACAATGGCGGGTGACTAGAACGTGATGTGCGTCCGGGATAGGTGACGACACATTCTCTGAAACAGATTTTCCAACATTTTCCAACATTCCAACAGCGTAGGAAATTGAACAGCTCATCGATGGAAAAGATTAAAGTGCAACTAAGGATGTCGCTAGGTATGCTTAGAATATTTTTGAGAGATAGTGGTACCATGTACGTACAACTGAAACCACAGGCGACCCAATAAGTTCTGACTTTTTCACATTGTTTTCTCTATCATTTTCTCTTCTTTCTTCATGCTCTGAATGATCGGAATAAATAAAATAAATGGTTTATATAACCTAACCTAGCGTCTGTGACTCTTTATTTATTTTACACTCCATTACAAGGACGTATATCTCTCATACACACATGCTGTAATTAATTAGTCAACACAACTAATTATGCTAATCCGTGGACTTATCAGAGGTTGGTCAACATCGGAAAGATAGTGATGTTAATGAAATAGGCCCGTTTTAGTAACCATTCCTATCTTTCGCGATGTTGACCAACCCGTAAAATCCCTGATAAATCAGAGCCATAAATCAGACATCTTTCCACCAGTATCATTCAAAGTTGGTATAAGGACATTGACTTACGTCATACATATGCACATTGATTTGTTGAACGGCATGTAGCAGTATCATGTCAATTACCTAAGTTTCATAGTTAGACTGATATGTCAAGAAATACTGCATCAGATTTCATGAAACTTGGTACAGATGTTAAGCTTACATTGCTTTAACAATGTCAATTTGTATTTTTCAGTTTCTGTGTACCTTTCCTTTTCGTTTCCTACATTTTTTTTTGTTTAGCTCTTTATTTCTCCCCTTTTTTTAAATGCAACTTTGTGGGATAAGTTACTTTTGATATTCAGAGAGTTTGTAAAAGATGTTTGCCCGAAACTTTGTTTATTTGTAATTTATTTGAGTCTTGTC
>LD371250.1:139322-152094 GCA_001465055.1 Ptychodera flava
GCAAATGCATGTATTACTATTATATAATAATGGGCTCTTGTTTTTCATCTCTACCATAAATATGCAAGTATTAGCAAAATTTGAAGAAACTGAAGTAATACCTAGGACCCTTTAAAGATAATTGTGAGAAAATTGTGTTTTTCAAACAAAAACGAAAAAAAGGCCCAAAAATTTCAAGTACGAAACTTTTCTTCTCAACTTGAATAAACCTCACTCAGGTTGTCCCTAGGAACCCACATAACACATTTCAAAGTTGATAAAAAGGAAAAATGCCCCAAAATACAAATATGTAAATTTCACCATGATTTGAACAAATCTAACTGAACTCAGCCAAATGAGTTGCATACCAGTATTGAAAGCATTTAGACCAGCAGTTTCAGAGAATAAAACAATTGTTGATAGATGACAGATGACAATGGACAATCCACCTATCTGATATGCTCCACGTCACTGACAGCGGAAGTAAAAACTGCGTAACCACCTTAATTCCTGAAAAATGATCGCTGTGTCATGAATATCTTGGTTCAGTTAGTTGCGCTGATTTAATGACTGTCGGTTTCAATGTTACACATGTTGCTACAGCAAGTAGAATTGCAACTTAAGTTCACCTTTTTTTAATCTATCTATTCGCCTTTTGTTGAAAGTTTTGAATTTTGTCTAGGCATGTACAATACACATATCATGCGCATATAATATCCGAGTAATTAAGTAATAAAGAAATCATCAACATATAAAATAATTCAGCTTCATGTGATATTTTTTATAAAACTGGAAAAGTGAGTAATGTAAGTAATAAAATCAAACATCTTGAAATTAAACTTCACTAGTACTCCAAGGGTTGTTGTACATCCTATTGGTTTTGTGGTCATATACTCACTTATTTTTTCAGACATGGAAATTCACTTAACCTTTGGTGATTAAAATACAATTAGTCACCTCCTAAATAATCTTTAATTTAATATATATTTCAATAAAGTAAAAAAGATTAAGTGGCATTTCTTTTTTCACGCAATATCATTGTCTCGATTGAGTTTGTGAAAAAAATTTGTTAAATCTAACGTAATGGATGTTTCAGAGGATGTTAATCAAAACAAGCGGGCGAAAAAGGTGCAAATATTACGTCCACGTATCATTTAAGGTGCTATGGCTCACATCTTAATAAGCTCGGGGAACTCAACTTTTGGAAAGGTTTATTCAAAGCAACCAAAGTTCGCAAATTTTAAACTGTTTTACATATTGTATAATCTAGACCGCGGAGAAAAAGTGTTCCCACAAGAAAACACTTAGTAGACTTGAATGTGAAAATTCAGTTCAATCTACTCTTAACTGCAATCTGAGTCTAGGGTGTCAAAAAGGGATGCTACAAATGTAAATACTGGAGTCTATCAGAAAAAGATATATAATTTGTGAAAGAAAATATGTCATAAAGGGGCCAAACACGAGAACCCCTACATCAAGCAGTAGACTTGAGGCCAAACATAAATCTTTGGGAAAATGCTGTAGAAAGGATGATGGCTATAACGTCTAGGGGTATTGTAGCAGCAGAAGCACACTGCCACCGCAGCTGCTATACAGTACCCGACAGAACTAACGCAACAAAAGGCAAGAATCGGGCAGGCCACAGGCTTGCCCCAGGCAAGCTCAGGCTCACATAGGCTTGCCTGGGTCTGCTACAAAAACCCTTGATTTTACAGAATGCACAGTCTGAGCTTGTGTTTGATAGCTGGCATACCTTTACCAACATTACCTTGTCGTGATTGGCGACAGCAGCTGGAAAATTTGTCGTAGCTTATGCTTCGTTGTTATAATATTCGACAAATATTCGATATCATGGCTAATATGAACACATATTCAAGTTGTAAGACTGAAGGACAGCCAGGGGCGTAAACAAGTGACAAGATGGAGTTCAGTTCAGATACAGCGCTGTTATGGAGATACTTGTAGAGTTCAGTAATTTTTCCCCACATAAATGGAAATTGGTCAAGGAAAGAAAATTGGTCAAGGAAAGAGCCGATACCGTGCAACAAAATATTTGGAAAATGGAATTCGATTGTATGGTCGTAAATGTCCAGAGTCGTTCATTGCCGTCCACACGACGTTAGGTCGTTATCGTTCAGCTGTCAGTGAATCTGATTCTGCTGGAGCCATTCAAGTCATTTCCAAACCCGTCGAATATGTTCTGACGAAGATTCGCCCAAGAAGAAAATGTTTCCTTCCTTCGCTATATATGTCGTTTTACGTTTCTGCCAAGTTTTCTTTTAAAAAGTACGCTGAAGTTTTCTTTTTTTGTTCTTTAAAATGTATGGACAGGCATTATTTCTCATCTCAAAATAGTATATGTCCCAGGACAATAGTAAAAAACCACCCTAGCTGTCTTTAGTTTTGGGCACATTAATTACTAATGCTAGGATTTTTTCCAGAATCTGAATAACAGAACTATTATTGTTCAGAGTTTTCCACTGACTTTCGACAGCAGGGCGTGACATCTGGCCACATTTTAGGTAACAGAAAAAATTGTGTAGCCTGTCCATTTACCACTCAGGCTTCCGTTAGGAGATGAAGCCATGCAAGTGGTTCTGAAAGTTTATTTTTAATTTACTAAACAACAGACATCAAAACAGGTCCAATAATCATTATCATTCAAGGTAACTAAGAAATTTACCAGGTCCAAGGGATATATCAAACAATGACAAAAGTAATGGGGTAATCTTGAACCACGAAATACTTTTGGTGCCACTTGTCCGGAATGGGTACGCGTACCCTGCCAGCTAGCTGCCCCCATGAAAATTGACCCAAAGCGACAAATCTCATACAACGTTACCGGAAATTTGATAAATATCTGATAAACATTACGTCGATGCGCAGTTAGTTTGTTCGAGCGTTTGGTTGAAAGTTGAAGTCTTGATATCGATGATATAATGCGTTGATATGCAGTCAGCAACAGGCTACCGTGGTTACATTGTCCGCTGGTTCCGTGAAATTAGATATTAAATGTCTAAACCTTCGCCAATTTCAAAATTAAGACTTTCTACAGCTGAGTAGCATACACATGCAGATCTAGATCGCTTAAATTTGATAATTTTCTTTGATACATTTTCAGAAGCATTCCCTTGTCTTACTTGTTCGGCATCGATTTTCATGATGAGCGTCCATTTTTAGTAATCCGCGTTAAGTACCCGAGGAGCCCTATACATGTAATTATAGGAAATACGTCAATCCGAAAACCACTGGCGCAACTGGGGCAGCAACGGGTTGTCTGATGAATCTGATTAAAATCAGATGTAGGGTACACCGACGCCTATACGGTATTCTGCTGCTGTTACTTCACAGCACCAGAATACCGTTTAGACGTCTGATGACCTCTTTAAGGTGGTGTGGCATGAAAAAATATGATTTTGGGCAATTTTCATCTTTTTTTACATAAATCAGTACGTCATATACTACCACCTTGTGAGGATTGCCTTTACATGCATGCTTTGCGTGCAAACTATCAGACTGCTGTCTGGAAAGGAAGCCTTGCTTGTCATCCATATATAATAAATTTTCATGAAGGGCATGGTTGGGTTATTGAAGACCGTTGTTTGTCAGTCAAATCGATAAGGGGTATACCAGGGATGTTGGAGTTTGAGGCATGTAAATTCTTAAAATAGTGCAAATTTCCGACATGTCAATGTCTGGTAAACGGAATAAGGTATACTCCGGTATATATAATCTCCTGACATGTGGAAATATTGTTGAGTTTGAAGAACAGCTAGGTTACTGATGATGATGATGATGATGATGATGATGATGGAGAAGAAAATAATAATGAGGATCAATGTAAAGATTGTTACCTAGATATTACTACTTTCTTATGAAATGTTATAGTGTGTTAGTGGTGGTTGACTAATGTACGTAAGAATTACTGGTACTGTATTTTGATAAAACCCATGCCAGGGAAAACGTAGAGGATCATAGAAAGTCAACATAACATTGGTCGTTGGTCATTTGTAATTAGTAAGTTAACGATGAACGTTAATATGTTTGTTTTATTTAGTGCTATTTACTTTTGATCAAGCGGTTCAAAACAGTAGTTTTATTATTAGCTCTATCAGACACATTTCATTTTGTTATCTATCGTTGATATATTTACGACTGATGTCAGCAGCATTAAAATCTTATTTCTGACTGGTCTATTTCTTTGTTAGATCAGGTGCGGGCCACGCATATAAAGGTATAAGTACTTGGGCTCAGTACGTTGTTAAAATTGTCACGTTAAAGGCGCCCTTCTCAATCCCAGGTTCTCGCATTAGCGAATGTGTCAAAAGGCCATTAACAGTTTGTCAACCTTTTGTTTTCCATTATATATTTCATCAAGTAACTAATATTTATATTAGATAAATCTGATAATTGAGTGGGGGCTTTAAAGTTCAGATGTCATGTCACTAATGATTTTGCATTTACGTAAACGTTCGAAAAAACATTAAAATGACACATGTTTGTTTACAGTAGTATGAAAATTCTGAAGATATACATTATTGGCCAATACGTATAGCTATAGCTATTAGCTGTAGGCTGTTAGCTAAATATAAGCTTGTTGATATTGCTTATCATTGATAAATATGATGTTTAATACAAACTGGTACCATAAAATACTCTTTCCATGTAAAAACATATACGTAACACCATAGAAATCACCATTCCATTGTATGTTTAACCTTGTTCTTTCATTGACCTTGACCTTGGTTGAAAAGAGCATCAGACAATGTGGTCAAATTTAATACCGGTAGAAGCCACATGTATTGTTTATCAAAGATAAGAGTGCATCTTTGCTGACAAGAGTGCACCTTGCTCGAAAATGTCAAAAAGTGCACAACAAAAGAGACACTATTTCTGTGCAGAGTCACCTGAAATGTAAACTTTCTATGTTTTGAACTTTGACCTCATTTGTTCGTGTACGCCTGACTTTGACTTTAAGGTCACATCTTGCGTGAAAGTTAGAATGTGTAACATATCCTATTTATGTTATCAATTTTGGTATGAACATTTTCATAAAGCAGGATATTCATTTTTGTATACAATTGTACTTTCTAAATAATTCAGATGTTTGTTTCTATGGCAACGGTTTTGACTCATTACTAAGCTACCAAAACTTTTCAGAAAATTCAGAGTTTCAACTTTCAAAAATATATAAAGTGTGAGATTGCCCTCTGCTAGCCCCAAATAGTACCAATTGACCATAATTGGGGCCTGGCTCATAGAGTACATGTATAACTGAAAACACACTGATGGTTGCCTTGGTAATTACTCACTACAACAACATCCTTGATACATAACATACTAATTTTAAAAGAGCATATATCTGTGGCTATGTCTGAACAAGTTTTTGAGTTTCTATCATATTTTATGTTAACGTAGCAGAAAGGTATTTATGAAAAATGCTCTATTTTTTCGAAATTCTGAGATGTTATGGGCATGACCTATTGACCTGGACCCAGAATGTTCAAGGTCATGGGGTCAATTGAAAGGCCATGATGTGAGGTACCATTATCTGTCTTGAAATCACGTAAATATCTTTTACCGCTCCCTAGAAAATCAGTTTTATTTAAAATTCTTAGCTTTTAAGATTGTAAGTATTGTTGCCATGACAACGACTTTTGAGACAGAAAGCTACTTCTGCGACCTGTCCACCAACGATTTTCAGAAAGTTCAGATTTTGGGCTTTCAGAAAATGTATGGTGGAATTTGTCCCCACGCAAATGGTACCAATAACCTATCTGGCTCATGGACTATTAACTCATTTAACCGATTATGAACTGAAAGTAGTAGTGTGAAAGGGTAGGTAGTACCCAAACCTCTAGACTATACGAAATATGTGGGAGAAAATGATATATAATAATACAAGAGAATAAGAATATGCTTTGGGATAAAATACCTGAGTTTAGAAAAAAAAACAATTGTGGGACTGATTTGGTCATGAAACTTCAAGAAAAGGGGATTGGCAATATGGACTCCCATGTAAGGGAAATATTCTGCCTCCCTAATCTTACATGATCATGAATATATGTCGATTTGACCAGTTTTACTTAAATGACATTAATGAGGGGTAATGAGCACATTGTCTATCTTATCCTGATTAATGGTAAGTTTGTTGGCTGCACACCAGTTAACAACATGTAAAAATACATCGCTTGCTTCAGTTATAGCTACTGAATTACCTTGGAACGCATAACTATCTTTTGTGTGTGTGCTGAACTACGTGATTTGCCATTATTTATAGATAACGTACATACGCCTACATTATTGAAGCAGGAAGAGTTAGCCTAGTTAAGTTGAAGGTGTGCCCAGATTTATTTCAAATTTTAAAATACTTTGATTGGATACATTAACGCCTTTAGTGTAATCTTTGATAAGAGATCGTGGCGAACAATTTTGCTTAAACGGAATACACAATAGTAAGTACTACCGACATAAAAATTGCAAAATTACAGTAAAAATAACTTGTTTTAAAATACTCTTGCCACCGTATATATATTTTTTCACTGACCATCATTTTTAAAAAAGGGCATTGACTTTAGACTTTCTAAAATGCAGATTTTGTGACATTTGATGCTCGTTTACTTTTTTGGAGGAGAAATATTGTACTGATACCTATTTTGCACCGCATATCAATACGCGCAAGTCAAAATTATCTCCAACGAGGCAGTGCATCCATAATTATCGAATGTGAACTCCTTTTAGGCACCCATGTTGGTGGTAAGGGTGATGCGAGAGGTTAGCATGGTAGGTCGTTCAGCCAATGCACTATCATCTTCGGCTGGTCTTTTTCTGATTCAATAATGTAGTGCGCGCTAGGGTATAAAACGCGTACGTTATTCATGGTCTTTTTATCCGCCAGGTACAAGCAGGGTTTGTTACTCATAGAACTATACGGCAGGTGTTACCCTGACCTATATTTTCGGCGCCAATGGATGGAATATACACGGGGGATTATTTTGCATTGCAAATTTGTGTCATTCTTGCAGCACAATCTGTTGTACAACAAAAATTCAGTGTGTTTCCGTTGTTTTGAGTGTATATGCGGTGTTTGATGTTCCACAGCAATGAATTGTTGGATAACCGGGAACAGATCTATATAAGGCCAAAAAAATAAATAGTTTGTTTCTCTAGACCCGCCGCGCCAACCTTTTTTTTGCATCTCAAGAGGGAACGAAAAAAAAATGAAAAAAAACCCAAAAAACTAAGAACAAATTAAACCGTTCAGATCATACCAAAGCAACACAAATATTTTAAGATATACAAAACTGAACTAGACAGAACATTGAACATCACACAGTGTTGTAACACACCTCATCCGCAGTCTGTGTTCTAATTCGCCAATTGACAGTCACGTGGGATGCGTTCTTTTTGTGCTGATCCACGTAAACGACGTCATCAGGCATCATTTGTCGGAACTGTTGCCTGCCAGGCATCAGTTCCGAAAAATGATGCCCGCTGACGTCAAAAAAAATTGGCGCATGCGCGAACTGGAATGTAAACAAAGATGCCGTCTGCGGACAAGCGAAACGATAGTCGAGAAATTTCTCGGTTTATCCTACTTTCTGAAGAAGAACTGAATGCTCTGGTTTCAAACAAGGACTCGAAACGAACGAAGACGATAATCAAAGGTGCATTGAACGTTTTGCAGAAGTATTGCGACCCTGTCGGCAAAAACTTTTTCTTGCAGAACCACTCCAACATATTACATCATGCGACAACTTTTGTGTATGGTACGTGCTTATTTATGACTACGGATGAGGTGTGTTACAAAACACATATTGACTGGCCATTAGAGCAGCATACGTCTTTAACCCCTCGGGCCTGTGAGTCACCCCCCAAAACAGACTGTTTCCCTCGGCCTATGGCCTCGGGAAACAGTCTGTTTTTGGGGGTGACTCACAGTCCCTCGGGGTACAGACGTATGCTGTTGCCCTCATGACCAGTCAATATGTGTATACTGTAACATTCCATTCAGAACTGTACACTATGTCATTGAAAGCAATCAAAACTGCGTTCTGCACTAATAGTCAAAAAGCAGCACTGTTGATATGCTTAAAATTTGCTGTGCATTTATCTCTGCATGCATTCCTATGTTCTCATGTTGTAAGCGCGTTGTTGTTGATGGTTGAATAAAAAAAAAGTAGCAGCAAAAAAAAAAACCGCGTCACCGCATTATTTTTGCAAGATGCCTAGGATGAGAAACAAACTATTTTTTTTCTGGCCTAACGCGTTGCCGAGCACCTCGTCGTTATCTTTCAGCCTTCGTCCATACTACGTCTAACTTCCAACACTACATTTTCGTTAAAGCAGTAAACTACTCATGTGACTGTAAGAGGACTCTAGCTGAAACAACGTACGTCATTGGCGTACCCTTTAAGACCCCAGACGGCGGCTATAGGTGCTAAAAGATATAAAGTGCGTCTGTTGATTATCACGTGATACACTGTGCCAGGGCAGGGCGACTTTTCCCTTTGAGGAACACTTCACTTTTGCTATGTTCTGGTATTTCGCGGGGAGGGGGGTACTACTGTCGTGAGGGAGGGAGTGTGGATGGTGTCCGTATAAACTTAACTGTAAAAGCTGTGACGTTTATTGAACGCGTAAAGGTTCCTTGATACCGGTTTGTCTATGACCATCAGTAAGGGGAAATGGAGCAGTTAGGACACTACAGGTTAATTTGTTTGGTATATTTTCTAAGCTTTTCCCAACATTTTTGAATTAATGTAGTGATCACTGATGTTTATTTATGAAAAAGTATGGATCTGAGCTCGCTCGAACAAAATAATCTTTACATTTATAAATCTTTGCATTGGTGAATTCTCCACCATGTCACAAGGGGGTTTTGAGCGTGAGTATATTTGGGAACTTCACTCATCTGCTAGAGCTATCTCGTTTGGTTAAGACTAAGCTGAGATTTTCCTGCATAGAAATGGCTTACGTCCGAATAGATCGACACAAACGCTGGGAATTCATGGTGAAAATTGAAATGTGAAAATTTAATAAAATAAGCAAATCGAGCACTTACTTTCTAACTCGATGAAAATTGCCTAGAGTTATTATGGGGATAGCGAAAATCAAAATGTCGAAGATGTTTAGGAGGGAAGTACCGAGCAGTTGTCTGGTCTTGCGTTGTCTTCAGTTCGTCAAGGGATCTCCTGCAACGTCGACTCCTACCTTTCTCTTTCTCTCCATTCTTTTTATCCTTATTCTCACCTACTGTTCATACCAGCACATTTGCGCCAGTCATGTTTGAATACTTAATTGGTGTGGGCTGTGGCGTCAGTGTCGTTTATCACCAACATGGGGAATCTTATGCATGTGCAAATTAGAATTTGGCTTGAAATTTGATATACCACAGCCTCTATCCAACGTCAAACTGATTTCATAAGGCTGCATTCACAAAAATCTCTGGAGGGGAAAGATTTCAAGGGGGGCTTGAAAAAATTTACAACATGCCAGGTGGATCTGAAAAAAGTGGCATTGCAACGGGACATTCTTAAAAACTCATCGAATATCAAATTTCTTTTCAAATACCTTCTGTTACTTTCATTTCCAACCATTTTCATTTTCGGCGTGCCCTTTGAGCGCAAGTTTTATGGTATATTAAACAATTTATTGATGATCCGAACAGCCACCTCGAGGCAAAAGAGTTAGGTTGTCACGATTTCTACTTACCCAACCCCTCTGTTGTGCAAAACTGTCCTCTATAATGACTAAAGGTTTCAACTTGACCTTCAATAACAACTTTGGAGATAACTTATTTGATAACATTCTCCCATTGACAATACATTGGGTCAAGATGAGTGTCAAACGTTCATTTCGCCGTATGTACATTTGTATTTTTTAGGACTTTGACAGAATACAATGCACATCTGTCCGCCAAAATTTTAAAAAGCAAACAGACTACATCTTACATGCGACTGTGATGATGTTACCATATCAAATGAGTCAAAACAATGGAGTAATCTCTTTTCAGTTTTTTTAGCTTAGAATTAGAAAATAGTGAATGATTATTCAAGTTGATTTCGAAACACGCAGAAGGTTACTGTCTCAACAGCGCTGTGAGAAACTCGTTCGCTTTTCCTAACACAACCTCCTCCAAGGGAAGTCCGTTACCAAGGTTATAGTAACGTGCGTTGCCTTGATGACTATGGACAACGCTTTCTCTCTGTTGACACGCCTTCTATTTTAAATTGGCATCTTTATGTCGAGAGGAGGGTCTTTCTGAAGTGTTTATTGTTATTATTTCATCCATCAGGTGGGACATTGTTTTAGATATATTGGAGGATAGGCGAACCGAGTTTTCCTAGTAAGACTGAAAATATGGCCGCTAAGAACGCTCTTATTGTCACTCGCTATACAACCATCTCCGTTTCCAAGTTGCTGCAAACGAAGTCGATCGATGAATTACGCACGCAAATAAGGTCATCGAAAATTGGTCATATTGATTGGAAAGATGTTTTAAATGAACCTTTGTACGGTCGCATTTGCAACACACTGCCTGGCGTGGGGTCCACACCGTCAGTACTCTCTGAATGGGGAACTGCGTTTGTGTTCGGACCGGAAACTGTTTGCAGTGAACTGTTAACGACGCAACCCTATCAACTGCTCTTGAAACTAGGATATCCACCGCAGTATATCAGTCAGAAGGTAAGCTTAGCGACATTACGTGAACGGTCGCTGTCGCATTTGCAGCAGCTCAAATAATTGCCCCCCCCCCCCACGGGATATGAGTTAAGTCAAACTAGAGACACACACAAGCCTTTCATATGCTCATTTCCACTAGAGTATGAGTGGTTGTCCATGACAGTGTGTTAGGGGTTGACCTTTTGATATCCTGGAGGGTCTGGAAGATTTTCGAAAAAGAGATTCCCAGCAAATGCCAGTGACGAAAACAATCAGCCAGAGAAGGATTGACATAAAAAGGTAGGAGAGTGGAAAAAATAATGTACAATGGATCAGGTTAAAAAAATAATGCTACATCATCAATCTTTCACATCCCCTCCCAGGATATCAATGGTCCACCCATTTTTCATTTTCATTACCGAAGTGAAATGCACAAGGTGGCTAGCCCTTGATCATGAAACCAAATTAAAAGTCAATAAATAAGAATTTCAAGCGATCCATTGAAAGATTTGCTACAGAACATATCTCAAGATATTTATACCTCGCAAATAATTTGTTTGCAATATGTACTAAAGTTTCACTTTATTCAGCGTAACAGTTTTTACTTTTTTCTGCATATAATAAGATTTATATAACATTTTAAGACGAGAGAGAGAGAGAGAGAGAGAGAGAGAGAGAGAGAGAGAGAGAGGATGCCTATTAACACCTTGTTCATATACAACATTTTTTATTTATTTCCTTTTTTTCCGTGACTTCCAGTTAAATCAGACCAGACGGTTAAATGGAACAAGTTTAAGGTACTAAACCGTACCCAAGAAT
This sequence comes from Ptychodera flava, assembly GCA_001465055.1. NCBI lineage: Eukaryota > Metazoa > Hemichordata > Enteropneusta > Ptychoderidae > Ptychodera > Ptychodera flava. The sequence continues at coordinate 150,786 of LD371250.1, forward strand.
ATATAATGTGTCTGCGCGTAGAGTCCTGCATCACAGAACAATCATCAACTTTCTTTGGAAAGGGACAATTACATAGCATTCTGACCGTGACAATTTTTGTGTATAAACTATTTTTTCTTCTTTCTAGGTTTCCAAGGAGAAAAGGAACTTTTGGGTGTTGCTGTTTCGAATACCGGCGGCAATGGCAGAAAGAAACCAGATCGTCCCCGCTACATGGAGTGGTCTGGTGGATCTTGTAGGGCGCTGCTATCCATCGGCTTTAGACGCAGTTGAAACCCATATGGCAGAAATGAAATCGAAACCCTGCGAAGATTTTGAAAAGGCGGCCGGCTTCAAATTTATGGATGCTTTGCAGAACACTAGCGGACCTTTCTTCATGGGTTATAGGAAGTTCATCTCCTTGGACCGGCCACAGACTGCTTGGCAAACGAGACTGTTTCTGTACTGTGAATTAGGGGTAAATGGTTTTTTTAGGGGCGATGGATACACGTTGTTAAGAGACGGTATTAAAGAGTACATGTGTCCAAACATGAAAATAGAACAGCTAGGTAAAGACAATTTTGCGATTCTACCTTTAGATCAAATAGAAGTACCTACTAGCAGGCCAATGCAGCAACTTTCATAAATGCTACAGCTACTACAAAATAATTCAAATAATAAGATAACAAGCATCAATAAAACTACCTTGTAAAAATAACTCGATGCACTTTGGATTCACAATGATAATTAAAGGGAAGGCTCATTATGGACGCATACATGAGTTAACAGAAAGTCATCATCGCCATAATATACTAACAACGCTCCTGGTATCGAGCGAATTGTCACCTGCTCTCGGGCACATATAATTCCATGTATTTAAGCAATAAAGCACACCCAGCGACGGTATAGCACGAGATTTTGACCAGTTCACGATACACGAACGATAGCAAGTGCATATATGAAGTGAATTGGTCAAAATCGAGTGATATACCGTCGTTGGGTGTGATTTATTGCTATAATATCATAACAGTATATTGAAATTCTGGCATGGAACGTCAAAAACAGTTTTTTGCTGAAGCTTAGAGCTCGCGCGTATGCCACCCGTGGTATATCGCCAATATACTACGGTTCTTTTAGCGTCTCCACCTATCGGATCACTGTATTTGCGCCATCAATGTACTAATATGATATATTGGACAATAATGTATAAAAATATGTATTCTGTATAATTATATCAGCTATATCATTGTGCTACTCTCTGCGATTGGCACATATTTTGGATAATGCAAAGAAGATCTGCATAGCATAAAGTATTATTATTAAAGCAATA
>LD371250.1:164397-199508 GCA_001465055.1 Ptychodera flava
CAGACTGTGTTTATCCATCCAACTTAATTTTTTCTGTGTGCCAAACACTTACCAAGTTGTTCGCATCTACCTCCTTCCTTTAGGTCCTCCGTCGAACAGAGACACTCCCCGTCACCATAGATACCGTCATCGCATGGCTGATATCCACAGTCACATTCTAGAAGCGACAAAATGAACGTCTTAAAGATTCGCCGCAATTTATCTTCAATCTAGCAATGAAGTACGGCAACCTTACAAGTATAAAGTGCGGACTGAACACTGTAAACACAAGAATGGAGGTAGCAGTTTTCGATGAATGTAATTTGTTCATGCCATTGCCTTAATTAGTTAAAGTTTACGTTATAACCGAATAAATTACAAAACAATATCATGTTAGAATTAACGCAAATTGGCGTATTTTATAATCATCCGTTTTCCTAGCTCAGCAGGCAACATTGACTACAGAAAATGTACTTTAGGGTCTATGCCGAGCCGATTGCTTCAACTTTGCTGAAAGAAGAAACTCTAATGTCCCTTGTGTCTTCTGATTACGACTTCATCCTCTGACTACGACTATCGAAATTGGAGGTATTCGCAGCAAATCCGAAGCGTGGAGCTATGGAACTTAAACTTACCTTTTTCACACTTAGGACCATAACGATTTGGAGGACAACTTACACACGGCTGGTGTTCGTTGTCGGTGCATTTCTCGCAATAATCAAACAGGGAACATCCAAACTGCCGGACTACAACACTGCTATCGAAAGTGTAAAAGTTACGATCCGCACAAAGGCATGTAAGGGGACCGTAAGCATTGCTGTATCCGGCGTTGACGACGCTCACTCCGTAATAATGTTGAAGCGCCGTGAACAAAATTATCTTGGAGAGAAGCCTGAAAGCGTGCACTGCGGCCGCCATCTTCATGTGCCCAAATTTTGGAGCTAAAAGTCGACGGACACAGACAATGATGTTCCTGCCGAAGAACTGAAAAATAACTCTCTCCTGATTTATGTGTTTAGGCCTACTTGTGTTTGGTGCGCATTTCACTTGCGGTGACTGGGCGGCTTCGACTCTGTAGCGATGGAAATTTATTAAGACCTTTGGTGGTATGTGTAATCCAACGGAGCATGTCAAAGAAACAGTAAAATTCAGCTACTTTCCTGTATAACCACCAACAACATTCCTCAGATTCATCCATCACGGCAAGTGTATCACGGCATTTCGAAAAGCAACACGGGACTTTCTTATGCTAAATTGTAAAATGAGATTTAAAAGAATAAAACGGAGAGTGATAATGTTGAACTGTAAAGTATAATGTTGAATTGTGGAACTGCGAAATGATAAAATAGCATGCTGGTTGAGTGGTAGAATGTAAAATAGAATGTTACAAGAGAAACAGAAAGTTAAGTTGTGGAATTGAATCTGGAAAAGTAATACAGAAAGAAATGTTGAGCTATAAAATTGAATTCAGAATAATTAATGTAAAACTGTAAAATGAAATTTATTGAATTCAGAATAGAATGATAACATACTGCACATGCTTAAGGGAAAATAGTTTGTGGTTTTTATACCGTTCTAATACAGAAAGCATGGCAGGAATTCCAAACGGATACCTCGAGTGTGCTCGCCGTCGAGATCTTGGCAGCTGTCGAGACAGGTCACGTGGTAAGCAAAATAATTATCAATATAAATTATTCATTTTTCACATTTCATAAAAAAAACATTACAAACTAATTAGTCTGTTCTTAAATCGTGCGATAAAAGCACTCACAGCCAATGCACCCTTGTCTTTTTTTATTAAAGGCTTAAAAATGGAAAAAAAGGAGATATCCAAAAAGGAGATATCAGAAAGTTCTATACATTTATACAATGAAACTGGTATGAAATATTAATATTGTACATATCTCGAAAAAAGTTTACCACCGACGAGCTGGCTCCGGGGTTTTTTTTGTTTTTTTTATAAGATAAATTTATTTCAACAAAGTCGCAAATAAAACAGATCTACATAACTGTGAATGCGTTAAAATTAAAATGCAACTTGTTTAAAAATAAAAAAAATCAGTCATTTAACCACAAAGATCATCATATAAATGCATTCAGGATGCATTCTTCTCCTTCAAGTCTTACAAGGCGTGAAAACTTTGTGATAAAATCCTCAGCTTTGTTCATCATCTTACAAGTGAAATATAATGCATTCATCCATGAGGAGAGATAACATTTTAATTGCATAACATAGGATTGAAGGGAAAGTTTAATCCCATCAAGAGTAACATAATTTCGAATATTCCAAACTGTGTATTTTACAAAGGAAGTAATACAGTAAATAATGTCAGATGTTGCGTTATTATCATTTTCGATTCCTGCAATTGCTAATCTTTTGATATTGATATTGTTATCAAAGTTGTGTTTTCTGACAAAGAAAGAAATACATTTCTGCCAGATTTCTTTACATATTTACACTCTAATAAGATGTGTTCCAGTGTTTCTTCTTGGCCACAAACATGGCATTTCCCATCACTTAAATTATAAGTTTTTGCCAAGCTTCCTGTGACTAGGCCTCTATGGAAAATCTTCCAATTTAAATCATTTACTGAATTGCTAACAATTCCTGTTAAATTAAGATGACTGAGTAAAGTACCTTTGTAACTGTAATGAGACTTAGATTCTCAGCCCATATTTCATCAATTTGACCTTCGACTGTATACCATTTCTTATCAACTAATTTCCAATAAAGTGACTCGCTATTTGTCAGACCATAATTCTCTAAGTCTAAATCACAGCGTTCTTCACTTTAGATGTTTGAAGTGATATATTGTTCCAGGAATCTGGAATAGCATTGAGGAGTGTTTTATACTCTGTCTTAATTTCCTCTTGCACATGTCTTTTTGTACCTCCTCTAATTTCTGCCATTATTTCCCTCTGTTGAAACCAGTCATTTCTGTTATCATTCCAGATGTCTTTAAGCCTTAAAATTCTACTCTTTGACCATTTTTCATAAAAGAGGACACTTCTTTCAATCTTAATATTGTCAACATATTCCCATACACCATTGGGATTCAGTTGTTGTTGACTTTGAAATTGAGATGGAGATGGTGATAGTCACTATTCAGTTTATTTTCAAAATTCCCAATGAAGTACTTTGATAAGCTGGCCCATTAAGGGGTCCCTTTATCTTGGTTTTTCTCAAATAATGTCATAAGCCACTTTAATTAATTGGAGTGCATTAATTTTTTCTTCTATGTCGACAACTTTTTTTGCCCTGGGGCACCCTTGTCTCACACCCTTAAGAAGTGAATACTGCGAGAAAGAAAGCCATTGCACTTAATTTTGCACGTAGTATTGTTATAAAGAATTTTTATCCACTTGATGAAGTCGGTTATATGAGCCAAGTTTGATATAGTACGCCCTCAACAATCAAATATGTAATGCATTTGTTTTGTCCATGCCTTCAGATGCATGACATCTTGTAAATAAATAGCGCCGCCTCAGACGAAGTGCGTTTAGCAAAACAAAATGTCAGCGCCCATGCACACTTGGACGGCAATAGCACTCGGACAATTTTGACACTCCTGAGTGTTATGTATGGCTATTTTTCTGCTCTCAATAACGCATCAATCCACGTGTTGTCTCTAGCTTTCTGTTGGAACAGAAGTCGGTCGACGCCTTGGTGTTGTGGGCTCTCTCGCGCGCACCCTCCAATCCAATATAAATCGTGCTCAGTCGGTGCAATCACAAACGTACAGACTCGCCGGCAATGGAAAGACCTCGACCGGCTTTCAGTAAAAGTATCAATCACGACTGCCAAAGGCTCCTTCACTGCTTTGTTGAGACAGAGAGTGTCCGATATGACCAGTTTCTACATGCCTGGAAACGGATGAATTTTAGCCTTTTGCAGTGGTACGTACATACTGTAGTTCCAGTCACTGCACTGTTCAGCTGCAGTACTGTAGCCTCGTTTGCCGTCCGACCCAAAAAGTGAAATACAGGCAAAACCTCGAGCCACAGTACTGCAGCTATGCACTGTTGGATCTCTTAATAGTCATAGAGGTAGCGCAGGATCACAAGGCGTTATTAGTCATAGCAAGAATGTAAAAAAGTAATAAATTTATGATCATTAATACTGTTGATAAAAATATAATATTTCTCAATTTTCTGTCATTATTGTATGCTTACAAAAGTACTCTGCTGCACTTGAATCCTGAATGATAATCAGTATTTATGCTCAATTACTGTGCAAATTTCTACAGCTATAACTACATTGTGATCACTGAGGGCCTATTACTACAGCGTGAATTTGGCATAAATTCTGATCTTTATTCAGGATTCCAGTGCAGATTGGTGCTTTTGCAAGTATACAATAGTGACAGAAATATTGAATTTTTATCAACGATATTCATAATCATAAATTTATTAATAACAGGATCTGTTCTATAAGTTCATGAATTTGGCATAAATACTGAGAAATTGTTTTGCTGTAGCCATTCAAGACTGTACATCTGTTCCACAGACTGATTTAAAGCAGCTTTCTGTAATACCGTAAACATCCTATAAATGTGACCAGAAACAAATTATTTAGATTTTGAATAGCTGAATTATTAGAAAATTAACAAAGCCAAAATAATTTAGTGCTTGAATTAGAGATTTCAACATTTTTTGACAGTTCATAAGTGATATGCTAACCATCTTGGATGATTGAAACATATGAAGGTGACTTTCCTGAAGTCCTGACTTAGACATTCTGTGCTGTACATTGTATTATTCTGTGTATTTTATTAAAGTAAAATGTTCAAAACAGCTTGTCATGATTGGTTGGTCGAATTATTAGAGATTGAGAAAGTCCCAATTTCCATTTGTTGAACTGATATATAGTAGGTAAAATAAAACTACGTTTTAAGAAAAAAATAGAGTGGTCAAATTAATAGCGTGATCGAATTAATAGCGTTTTTTACTGTAATCTAATATTAGATCATTTGTATTGATAGGAAACAGGTTAACTCACATCAGTGAATTGCAAATGTGGAAATCTCAAAATTGTGACTGTACTTATATATTGTGTCCAATTTTTTTTGTATAGATCACTGCAATAAGTCTATAAATAATCAATTTGTACTCTGTGTATGTGCAACACACGCTTACAACCAGCAGTTATAAACATGAAGTGCATTCTCTTGGTCTGTAGTACAGTCTGTTGTGAATCGATACATGATGGCCGCTGTGTGGTATGCATTAGTAAATGCAAACCATACAACGGCTGCCACGTATCGATACACAAACGACTGTGCTCTCAGTTAATTGTTTCCTGAATCAAATACTGTACACAGAATTGACCATCGCGTTGTAAGCAGAACAAGTTTCAGTATTGAACTTCTCAACATCTCCATCATCAGTCTCCTTTGCCAGTTTGTTTTCTGATGACTTTCAATTGTCATTTCAGTGGACTCCGAGATAAAGTGGATCAGCAACTTGTAAGTGCCGAACCTTTAATTTACTCTCAGAGCAATGCAAGCTCTTCTGTGTTTCAGAATATCGCCAATCATGTCTTTGAAACACCTGTTTACATTGGCTACTGCCTGCAGAATCTTATGCAGAGTTGGTCTGTTATTGCTGGCCATCATGTTTGGAGTTATTGAATAATATCATATTTGTGTAGTTTTCACCAAATATTGGTAGGCCCAAGCTTAGCTCATACACATATCTCCTGTTTTATGTTTCCTAAAATCATGTAATCTGCAGTAGGTCTTTCACATAATTATGACTTATTACAAAAATACCTCAAAGGATGCACAAGGACATTGGCACAGAGTATCGCCTGACGCAAAGCAGAGGGTGATGCGTGGCACCAATGTCCTCTTGCATTTTCTATGGTATTTTCTTGAATTTGGCATCAAATTGACTGTGTATTGACTTTTTTCGTTATCTTGAACGCACTTCTTGAGAGCCTGTGCATCACACATAGAGAGCATGAGACATATTCTAGCACTTGTCCAATGGGTCCCTTGAAACTATTCAACAGTGAACATGTAGAGAATCTGCAGGGGGTAAGGGCACCTGGAAACAGTAAATGTTACGGAACAGGCATTCCGTACGGCTGTTTTCTTAGCACACGCAAAATTCTATTGTTCTTGATGGTAGATGTATAATAATCTGTTTTATCTCACACGGCTATGTGATCATGTGTAGGACAACCCACAATATGACTTCTTTCCGTACAGGCTAAGATGATGTGTAAATTACTTACATGCAGTTTCCATCTTTTCTCCTTGGTAGTTCTTGGAAGACACTTTTCAAGTTGCTGTCACTTATTTCCTGCCTCCGTATGGTTTCCAAGTCAGAGTTGGTGCTCTGTATTTACTTTATGCATTCTACTTCACCCAGCCACACTTACCAAGGGTAAAGGTAGGTCTGAGACAGGTGTTTGGAGATCTGGTTGATTCTGTCAATCATTTCTCGTGAAACTTTGGAATCAGGCAGCACCCTGATATAGAGATTGGTGTTCTGCTGACATGTATTTACCATTTCTGGTCAAACTTTTATTTTCTAGCACTCAGTGCTAGGTTTTTGGGGGGCTGCCAGAGCAGAAAAAAAGACAGGCTAGATTCTGAACTAAAAAACTGGCATGGGCAGCTTTTCATATTTTCGGTTCTGCTCACTTTCATGCAGTCCATCTTACAATAGCATAGTTAGTGATGAGTTTGTTTATAAATGGAACTTATTTTCCCGCTTTAACCTGAATATTTATCTGTTGACACAACCAAGAATGGTTACCTTTGGGAGTATTTTCATTTTTTGACTTTAATCGACTATAATATTAATGATACTTTCCCACAGACTCCTCATTCACTTCTCAACTTAAACAGCACACTGTTTGCAAAATACTTCAAGAATCTTCATCATAAGGCCTCTGTTAAAGTGCTATTGGCACCGATTGTTTTGAACATGCCTATAATTGTTTTGCTTCTGTGAGCCAAACAAATTAGTGAATTATTCAACTGGTGATTTAACCGTTGACCAGTGGTCTAGTTGAAACTGAGGCTAGGCTACATGTAGTCATCCTTTTTGACTACTAGTCAGTGGGCTAGTGGATCTGAAAAGAATTTGCTCATCCCTGTTTGAACTTGAACTTCTGCTCAGATTCGGATCACCCTCCAACAATGGCAGAGTACACTGGCGTTTCTCGAAGAGGTCCGCAAACAGCAGCACTTCGATGTGGAGTACGTCTTCAGAAAGCTCAGGATTGACAAAGCTTTTCTATTTGTTGCCCTGCCAACAAAGGCAAGTCTCTGTTCAGAACATGTAATTGCTTTGCTCATGTGGTTCGTTTCTTCTTTGAAGAATGATTTACATCAGACGTGATGTAGCAAATGAAACAGTTCATTGAACGATGCCTGTCAGTGCTGTGTTAGTACTCTTTACATCAGACGTGATGTAGCAAATGAAACAATTCATTGAACGATGCCTGTCAGTGCTGTGTTAGTACTCGGACAGTTTGTGGTGAAGAACACCCACTATTGTCAGATTTTCTTGTGCACTTCATCCACTGGGTGCCAAATAATTCAGTATTTTTAGATGTCTATCTCCACTTCTATGCTCATCAAGTAAGTTTACGTGATTATTTCAATAATGATAGTACAAAAAATTTTAATCTTGGATAAAAGTTGAAAGAGTGCCAGTAGAGCATATTTGATGTATAGGCAAGGATTCTATCACACTGACCTTTGCTCTTTGACCTATTTTTTCAGATGATTCCACACAAAGGTGACAAGACAGGCGAAGATGAAAAAGACTCCACTCTTGATCAGCCAAGCATTCTGTCTGAAGTGTTTGAAGGAGAACCACTAGAAGTAAGTGGTTTTCGTTAGTTTATTTTGGTTTTTAACAATATTAATTCAAAATGAATGATGGAAGGCTAACTTGACAATCATTTCCAATAATACAGGAGAGAGATCACCATTCAGACTCTCTGAAAACTTTCTGTTTGTGACGTAGCAATTTTCATCCATCTCTCTGCTTCACCGATGTGCCTTTAGAGCCGGATCCAGCTGAGTGAGGCTGTAATGCATGGCATTATCATGACCATCATGTAGAAAACTGGAGTTGGTTTGAAACTACTATGTTGCGGAATCAATATTGAAACTGAATTCATTTCCTGAGGATAGTCAACATATCTTACTGAGACCAAGATGATAGCTCAGACCAAACTGTGGATAAACACACGCACTGTAAACAAAACTTATCATTTTGTTTGATCTCAAACCTCTCCCCTTCTCCCAAACAACGGTTTGGAAGTATAGAAATCCAAAAGTGGAATCATGACTTAGTACCCCTGCACTCCAAAACAACCACACATATTCATCAATGTCACCATGGACAACAGAGGGCTGAATAAATGAAAGAAAACAAAATTTAAACTTTGCTTCCCTTTACAGTGTAAGTTTTTACCAAACAATCTTTGTTCAAGAAGTACTACTATTGGCTTGAGCCGATAGCAGTCTGTTCCACATGTGATACTGCCAGTTGACTTTGAACTTGTCGAAAGTACAGATCAAACAAATGCGAAAATGGGCATGTTAACTGGAATAGAACAAAACCCCTTCCCCCAAACACAATAAATTTCGTTTCCATTCACACATGGCTTAGTTACCTTCAACCCCTCAATTGCAAAAGCATGCAAAGTTCTTTTCACCGGCTTAACAATGGAATGGCAGCAATTTGACCTGATCACAGCACTGTGACCTAATTATTAAAATGACTGTCTGTCGTTGATTTCAGCAAGTGGATAATTTGCATAACTTGTACCATGGAATGAAGTGCCAGATATCCGGCAGCGATGTTCCCAATCGATCACTCGATATGGTTCCGGAATCTTTGGCTCACATAATGTCAAGGTATGTGTACTTCATGAAAGCTGGATTTCCCTGTCTGGTAACACTATTAGATTATTTAAACAAGAGACACCGGTATGGCCATTGAAAACATGTAGCAAGTATCACCTCTTATATTCCCTAATGTGTTTAGGAAAGGGTTAAGACACACCATTCAAAGCAATTGAATTAAACAAAATATAGGCAGGATAAAAAGCAGACTTAAAGATCCGTTGTTTGAGGGCGATCTCTACACTCCCAACCTATAATTGTATATTTCTCTGGACAAAGATCACCCTGACAGTGGTTGCATGCTTGCTCTAGTGTCCCCAGTGCAGCATGGATTTTTAGTAAAAAATATGTAGCAGTCCCCAGGGCTCGGTGGGCCCATTTCTATCGCATTTGATCTTGACTATCAATGAGATTTAAGAGATCCTTAAACATTCCACCACTGTGGTTGATTCTGACCCTAATTGCTCATTATGTCAAATTTCACCTCAAAAGAGGGAAATGTGGCTGAATGGGTTAATCTTAAAATGGGACATCACAAGTTCAATACCGGCTACACCTAAATAAACATATACCAATTAATAACAAGCATCAGAGAGACAAGTATCAAAGTTTTCCACATCACCAAAGCATATGATTCGTTTTGATGCCCACACTTTTACTGCCACAACTTTGTTCCTTTTCAGTACATGGTAACCAGCATCAACACTGTTACAAAATTTCTCACATGCTCAAACTCCTTTTCTTCTCTCCTCCTCCTCCCCCTCAAATAAAAAATACAGTATCATAACCAAACATGAAGAGTGGCGGAAGAAAAAACGGGAAGCAAGGTATCGCAAAACAAAACCAGTTACAAAGGGAGGTGACGATAGCGACTCTGATCCTGAATGGCAGCCAGAAGAGGATAGTTCCTCTCGCAGACGGAAAATTGCAGAAATCAAGAAAAATGCATACTCAAATGTAGCCAAGGTAGGTATTGAGCTGTTAAAGAGATCAAATCAATTTAGCCTGATTGAATAGCTGTTTATCATACATTGAAGGGACAATACGTATAAATTCTGATATTTTCTTCTTGTACTTATGTTCTGCACCACAAATATATTTTCTTCAGCAAAGAATCAGCCCCACCATCATAACACAGTTTGTACAATGCGCAGTGTTATTGTTGCTAATTGTTGTCTGGACTTCTATTTAGTCGTCAAGATCATTTACATACAAGCTTTATTGGCAAGAAGTTTAACAGGAGGTATCTCAGCAGAAATTTGGGAGTAGACCAAGAAAATGTATTGTAGAAACATGAAAAAAATGTACCGGACAACACATCAAAGCATAGACCCTCGAGAATTTTTTTTTTCTCGAGGGTTTATGATTAAAGTAACAGTAAATCAAGATTTGAATTCAATCAGAGAGTGTCTCAGTTTGATAGTTGTTTGAGATTGATGATTACGGACATGGAAGCTCTCAGTTACTGTCATGTTCAACATGTGAAAAAAAGATGATCATTGTGTGACCTTTAAGTACTTGTCAGGAAGTTTAACCCTTTCACCATCATGGATTCATCCAACCCCATTGTTATGAATGGTGATTGTGGACCTGAATACAGGGAAATGGGGGGTGAACAGGTTAAATGAAATTTGGAAACGTTTTATATGCGAAAAAATTAATCTGTATATCCTTCTGTTTGAGATACAAGGATGAAGAATTTGGCTTTCATTTAACCCATTCTCCAGGCTTTTCCATCAGAGGTTCAACTTGCACACAGAATGCGAAAAGTTCTACCAAATATTTTGGTATAGTCACAGAATGATGAATGGAGCCCTATATGTTGATGCATGAGCTTTTGCAGATTGTCAACTTCACTTTAAATCATAACTGCTTATTTCTTTTTGATTATTGGGTACAGGTTGCAAGATCCCGGAGACACAGGCAGCAGGAAGACGCAGCCCCAAAGACGTCGCCAGTTAAGGGAAAGAAGTCACCAGGAAAGGGAAAGAAACGACAGAGACGGCAGAAGACATCCAAGTCTACGTACAAAGAAGACCTTTCACAAAATGAAGCCGACTCACAAGGTTTGTACTGGCAGAGAGTCACATGTATATGTGTGTGTGTGTGACTTTTATGAATTTCAAGTTCATCACATATATATATATTTGTTTGCAAAATCTGTCAAAAATGCATGGCATTTGCTGTCAATTTAAGGTGACTTGCAGTGTACATTTCTAGTCCCTGCTGAACAAAGACAGGGACGGTGACTTATGGATTGAGTTGCGTGCATGCTTGCATCTGTCTGTCATGTAATCAAATCACCTAAATAACAGGCGGGGACTATGTCGCTTACATTGATTTGTGTTAATAAAAAGTGACTGCACTACTGAAAGTGTTGTCTTAAAAACATCATTTAATGACTAACACTGGAAAATGTGAATATTCTACCAGTTTATGATAATGGGATGTATTTAAAGGCATCTTGCGCAGTGAATGACTGTAGATATTTGTTGCAATTTATCTCTTTTTTTGCCACAGAAATCAGTACTGCAGAAGAACAAGAGGAGAAGAAGAGCGGGAGCATGCCAATTCTGGTCATAGATGAGAGGAAGCCAACCAAGCATAGTCCCAGAAAGAAAAGCCCTGTAAGGAGACTGAGAAAGAGGAAGGATACAGACGGTGAGAGTGAAAGACAGGTTCAAGTTCATCACAAAAAGGCAAAGATGCAGGCATCTCCAGGAAGAAGAACAAAGAAAAGGAAAGACGTTTCTCAAAGCCAGGATGGAGATGACAGGCCAAAGGCTCAAACAAGGAAAAAGGGACGACGTAGTGGAAAGAAAGTTGGGAAACCTACTTCGCGAGAGAGGAAGAGGAAGTAATAGGATGCAGGAAAGGACAGTCCTCCACAGCCAAGAAGCGCTTCAAATGATAGAAAGATTTCCTGGAAAAAACAATAAAAATACTTAAAGGAGACAAACAACCACTGGAGATAAGATAAATAGATGACAACGAACAATCTTCAGACCATCTGTGTATGTTTGAGTCAGCATTGCTTGTAAAGTCCTATTTCATGTATAAGAATAGTAGTGCTTAAATGTTATCCATGGCAAGCCTGTATGACATACTCACTGATACGATGATCCTTAGAGAGGTCGTTGTTTTCAAATTAACAGGTGCAAGCTATGCTTAATGCAAAGTTGACGTGGAATCTCGGCTCATTCATAAAATTTAGATTTACGATCTCTTCAGACATGAAATCAGAAAATACCGTTAGTTATTCCTAGTGGATTAGCATGACATAATCTATTCGTAGTTTGCAGGCCTTTAGTGTTGCTTTTATTGGCTTTTATGAAATTCAATAATTTTTGTGAATTTAGCTACAGATATAGGCACAATAGCAAAATGATTCAGACATTTAGCTTCCATTGTGTGTCAAACCACGGTCCCTCCACAAGGACCGTGGTCAAACATCTGAGCTGTTTCAGTGAAAGTTCTCATTAAAAGTTACCGGCAGTTTCCAGCTCTTCAACAATTCATTTCAGTTCATGAAAACCTGCCAGAATATCACTATAAAAAGTAAATTATTGTACTGCATCAGTAGAATTATTTGATTTCAATCTTCCCTCGAGAAAAAGTGTTCTCTGGGTGCGAAGCATAGACCCATGTCTTTTTCTTGAGTCTGTGACGGAAGTATTTTCTCTCATTCTTTCCATAAGTATAATAGTATCTAGAATCTGTTGTACAGCATTAATAAACATTTTTCACAAAAAGTAAAATATGTACTCTCTTTTTTGATATCAAAATCACTTGTGCAGCTCACGCCACCGAAATGTTATACTTACATCATCACCAATTTTGAATTGCCCAAGTACTTGTCTTGAAAATAAAGACATGTCAGAATTGTTTTAAGGTAGAGTGTGCCTCAGGGAGATATTCAGACTCTCAAATTTTTTCAGTTCTTTTCTGATCTACCACTTGTTGGGGTTCATCTTAAAGCTCTGGGAGTGAGGAACATTTTCACTGTCTTAGTTTTTCCAAAATCGAAATTTTTATATTTCCCTATAAGGTTAACACAGGGATGGCAGCCATTTTGAATTAAAAATATCGGTAAATGTTAGGTTATCTTTTCCTCTATCGCCAAAATTTGAACAGTGACCTCTGACTTGTATTCTTGACTTGTTAAAGTCATGGTTGAAAGTTTCATCGAGGACAGTGTGAGTGAAAGTTTACGTCTTTCATTTTAAAGGTTCTTTTTATGAATATAGCATAGTAGTGGCACAAAAAATCACCTGGGCAGAGTTTCTTCCAAGCGTTCAAAATCAGATAGGCAGGATAATTTTGTCACTTAAAAATGAAAACAAATCCGTATTTTGTTATTTCCCAAAACTAAATACTGGTAGTAACAAAGGGTGGACATTTTCAACTATTTCTTCTGCTGTCATTGTAAAAACAAAAATAAATGTTCTTCATGAATATTTCAACAGAAGAAGGGAAATATCAAATAGATCATATTGAGTATGTATAACTGGACCAAATTTATCAGGTGAGCACAACTGATATTTGGAAGGACCAGATGGCCTGCACTGTCAGTCAAATGTAGCTGCCACATCTTGTAGCCACTAGAGCCGCACACTGACAAATACCTGGTATCTTCGCTGGAACATACTATGGTCTGAAGGGTCACAATTATTGCAACCATCTCAGAAGCATTTCACTTCCTTTGAGATTTGAGTGATTAATACCTAAAATGCCATCAATGGTGTTTGAATTGTTCTTGTGTCACAGTGTGATAGAACATCACTTAGCTGTATAGTTTCTCCTCCAATACGGGTGGATTTAATTACAGGCTTGAGAGGCCTTTCTAGGGTCCTACACAAAGTTAAGAAAGCTAGGGGTCCCTGTGGGTCAGGCCTCTTTTTCAGATCAAAACAAATATGATGTAATCCAAAATGGCGTTGCTGGAAACAGGGGCGACTGTAAACACATCGGTATATTCCAATTTTCAGCACGGAAGACGCGTACTCGAAAAACTTCAAGAGCAGAGATCAAACTTCATCTTCTGTGACGTTGTTGTACGCGTTGAGAACCGCGATTTCCACGTCCATCGCAATGTCATAGCCGCGAGCAGTCCGTTTTTCGAGGCGATGTTTTGCAGTGGGCTACGCGAAAGCTACCAGAAGGTTGTAACGGTCGAGTGCACGTCATCGACGGCAATGGGCGAAATCCTCGATTACATGTACACGGGTACAGTGAACATAAATCCGGACAACGTCGAAGATGTCATCATTGGTGCCGATCACCTCCTCATGTCAGACTTGAGGGAGAGGTGTGCCGACTACCTCCTGGACAACCTAGACCAGAGTAATTGCTTGGGTTTCCGGGAAATCGCAAATAGGTACTGCTTGTCAAAGCTGAGAGACGCCGCTAATGTCATGATAAGACGCGACTTCGAAGAGGTCGTGAAGTCGGAAGAGGTTCTGAATCTGACGGTGGAAGGGCTGCTCGGTCTCGTCGCTGACCCCGAAATCATTTTGCCGAATGAGTCGTGTATTTTTGAGTTGGTCATTAAGTGGGTCAAATTCAATCTGCTGTGGAGAAGGAACTATTTGCCCCGTTTAATGTCAACTGTCAGGCTGTTCCAACTAGATCTGAAATACATCAAGGAATCGATAGAGAGTGAATCAATTATTTCACAAAGCCCCTACTGCAGAGAGATAATTGCCAAGTGTCTGCCGTATTTGTACACCGTAAAGCGGGAGAGAAGAATTTCTGAAACCTTACATGACCCTCAGTTTCATCCGAGGCCAGGCACTCTTTTCGATGTGATTGTCGTCACTTCGGAGCGCCCGCCGACAATGCTTGGCTACGTCATCGGAGAAGATCGCTGGGTCGAGCTTGCAACCCTACCGGCTGTTGTCGCCAACCATTCGTCGACGGTGTTAAACGGTCGCCTGTATGTTGTTGGCGGAGAGAGTAGGGACGTAACCAGTCAAATTCACTGTTACGACCCATTGAGGAATGCGTGGACACGCCGAAGGGAGATGCTGTCGCCGGCCTGGGGTCACTGTGCAGTCGCCTGCAACGGTCTGCTTTACGTGTTCGGTATGCGAATCGCACACGACGGTTCTATGTTGCAAGCTTATAATCCGGAAAATGACGAATGGCATTACGTCGCTCCGATGCGATTGCATGTGCGACCGACACTCGCCCACACCGTGGATGGCCAGGTCATCTACATTGTAGGGGCCGACGGAGGCCAAACCAAGAGGTATGATACGGTAAATAAGTGCTGGTCAACCCTGGTACCTTTTCCATCACCAGTGGAGCAGTGGTGGACCCTTGCGTTGGTTCCAGTCGACGGAGACGAGGCGTACGTCACGGACTTCAAAAGAGTTTGCGCGAAATTAAACCCCTTTGACAACAACTGGCAGGAGGAAATTGCGATGTTGCCGAGGGTCCCGTCAAAAGCCGACTGTGTTGCTTCCTGTGTCGTTGACAGGAACGTCTACGTGTTTGGCGGGTCTGCAGATCCAAGCTACGAACACGGAAGACGCGATTGTTACGTGTTCGACATGGTTAGCCGCCAGTGGAAGACAATCCAACCGACTCCAAGACCTCTTATGAATTCGAAAAACAAGCATGTCAGGTGTGGGGTATTGAAAATACCTTACAAATTTTTACGTTGACTGATAAACGTAGAAGACTGGTCAGTAAAGTGATCTATGCAAAGACGAAGCCGAAATGGCAAAATGCTGTAATTTCGATAACTGGCTCATTTATGGTATTGCTTTTCATTGCAAGGGAATGCACCATCATGCGACGATAGCGTCAAATGAAATGGGAGTGAAAATTCGTAGTGCCCGATACAAATTTACCGCTTTTACGTGAACAAAGACGATAATAAATAGAAGAACACTCCTTTTAATACCACAAAAGTTGCTAAACATTTAGCTACCACATATGCTGCACTTAAAACAGAATTTGTACATATTAACGTGTAAGACAACTTTAAGTGTATATTTGTCTTGCAGTGATAGTGCAAACAATTTTTAATATTCACATCCTTTTTAAAAGATTCGCACGTCGGACATGTCTGTGCTCTTCTGGAAACCGCACATCAAGATATCCGAAGCAGAATCGCTATGATATTGTTTCGTAGACTTTGTATATTTATACTGCACGAGTTCTATTGAATATCACGCAGCTATCAGTATTTGTAGATTTTAACTATTTATATTATTTTATTTATACTCATTCAACCTCTAAATTAACGAAAATCATATATTTTAACAGTGTACATTTTGAATGACAGAGAAGAGATAGTGTCTTTTAGGAAGATATTTGCATACGCTGCATATTTGAGTTGCCTTTAAGAAATATTGTAAAGTCCTGTAAGTTATATTTATTCCTTGTATTAGTTTGGGCATTTGTTTTATATTGAATCTAACCGATGAAAATGAACGTAACCGTTGGTAGTATAATTTATAACGAAACCAACAATAGCTTACCCGTTTCAAAGTTTTGATACGACAAAATACTACGTTGTTTGAGGGAATAGTCCATTTGAAAGCAATATTGTTATTATACAAGAAAGATAAACCGCTAACCGAACGATTGTGAAGTTGTATAATCTCATAGAATAGCGTGCATTATCCCTGGATCGCGAAAACAAATAGGAACAAATGACCGCCACCACTTTTTCTCCTCAGTTATTTTTGAAATATGGAGCATTCTCCGACAATAGTAATCATCCTCTTTATTTATCTGACGAATAAAATTGTTGTGCCTCTGATTTGGAGATAATACCAGCCCATTGCTCTGTCGGCACTGCTCGTCGGAGAAGTCTGAAAGGAAATGGAGCAAAAGTTTGTTATGCTATACCCGGTAGCTTTCGTAAGACGACCCATGTTTTTCATAATTATTATTACAAAATTTGATTCAGAATGAAGTTTTCCCCACTATGACATAATTGTCCTCGCGATTAATTTCTCAGCAGCGGAGGAGACCTGTAAACGGAGAATGGGAATTATCATGGGAAATTCTGGCATCATTTCTGTCTGTGTTGTTGGCTGCGCCCACTCAGGGTACAATGACTGCCCCGTCAAGTGTTACAGTAAGGTCACTGATGTCATTGGTACCTTCGTTATGATCTTATATGTGCACCATTTGCGAATCATTGCGTTGCCTATATCATACAAGTTGGCACAAAACACCATTACTGTTCTATTGATAAATCTGAGAAATTATTGTATTCAGTCAATGAATCGCTAACTTCGGTGATTTCGTTTTCAGGCATACATCGATGCCGATAAGCTTATATACCGTGACCATTCTATAATACTAGTGCATTCTCTTTTGTACGCCGTGTCACCACAAGTTGTTCTTTTCTTCGTAAATGGGGTTTCATGCGTACTTTTAGAATTTCGTTTGTGTGAGTTTGTTGTTGACATTCGAAACAGGCGCCCTTGAGCGAGGTGAATTTTGTTTGTCAGGAGCGCGTTTTGATTATCCTCGGTCCTATACAAACCGAGATGAGATTCCAACTGCTGAAGACATCGATGTAAACAGAGACCATGCTGATGACAGTGATAACCATTGCACCATCACCATTGTCATCATCATCATCGTCATCGTCGTCATCATCATCATCATCATCATCATCATCATCATCACCACCACCACCACCTACGCCACCAGAATGATAAGTTTGAGGGGAAAATGATTACATTTTACCTCAAATGATACTGTAACAGTATAAGGTCTCAATTCTGACGATTATCTTGAACAGATCTCTGCTGGAAGTGCTGCAAAGAGAAATTATTCAACGGTGTGTTAGTATCTGAAACAAAAGATTTTGACTCGATGTGGTAAATGTGTCTCCAATACTACATGAAAAAGCCCATTGCAACAATCAGACACTGTAACCATTACAAACTCTGAATTTTATATTAACATACATCTCCGAGACTACTTCGGCTTGTCAAACCGGAAAATGGTTAAAATTAGAATTTCCACTTCTTTTTTTTTGAAAAATTACCGACGTTTAATTGGTAGATGAATTTCGATTTTGTTTCATACCACTTTGTCTCGATATATTGGAAAAATTTGCCTTAGCCACCATTAATACAAAGGGTTCTGTTGATAACTTGAAGTACACTAGTTCTCGGAAAAAATGTTGTCTTCTTATAGACGTTAAATGAAATTTAATCGGTAAATCGGTACGAATTGACAGGTTGAAGGTTTCACTGAGTTCAGAACTATAGGTCTCTATATACATAACTTACGTACCATAGTGTACAGTGGTTGCGACAGGGAAATTCGTATGATGTCACTGTAACACGTTTGCGGTTTATCTATTAGTTTAGAGGTATACAGTCACCTGTAATCTAAATATGCCCATATATGGTCATTAGGGCGTTCCTTGGTATTCAAAATGTCCATGTGAGAGCGCTATTTTTAAAAAGCGGCCACCCGCTGAAAATCTGTGATTGGTTAGATCATATCTTTCCATGGTAACTGTGGTAAAATTGGAACAGGTGACAGTATACTTTTAAGTATTCAAAATTCTGACTGACAAACCGTTTTCACAGTTGCTGCCCCAGAAACAGCCGAAGCAAACGCAAGACGCATTCTCACACAAGTCGTCTGCTACACATTGACCGCCATTTTGACACGGATTGTTGTCTTGGCACACTCCAAAGTCTGAAGTGAATGAAGAAAGGCGGGTTAATAAAAAAGATTGTTAAGCACCCAAGCTGGTTGAAAATCGTATGCATAAAAACATTATCAACTGAAAATTGTTATGTGTTTTCCATCACTTTTGATCAGTAAGAGTACCACTGCCAAAGTCACCTCGAAATGTCTAGTTTTCGGGTTGCCAAGACAGGCGACGGTGGTAAGTGACAGCCGAATAATTCTAGGCCGGGTTAGTTCAATTGCCAACAAGGTCATCTGATATCGTTTACAGGGCGTTGTGTTCACAAGCTCAATACTTTATTTTACACAAAAGTGATGAAAGCATTATGACAAGTTCCAGCTATTGTCTCTAGATCGATTGATGAGGGAGGTATCTAGACTGGCCCCCAGTCGCCTGGCTTTTCCCGGCAGCAGGCTGCTGATCTATACGCAACAGCCTACCGTAGTTTACTCACTTTTGATATTTAGGTGCCCACAGACTTGGAGCAAGTCTAGGCTGTATCATAAAACAACAAATTTGTCTGTATTTTTCCTAACGATTATCGATTGACGTGGCTCGTGCATAGTCCTACACTGACTGACTTATTCATATTTGCTGTTCTCTACGACAATATTATCGCCGTTTATTTAATAGGATATGTATGATGTCTTCCAATTTCATGTCGAATACTGAGCTTTCAAGTAAGTTTTTAGCAGTATGCCCATCGAAAACGGAAGAGTTCAACTTTTTTCCAAACTTTAAATCAGTATTTTAACCACATTCTATAGTCGTGGTGGATAGACTGTGTCCAATTCAAAACAGGGAATACAAAATCAGGGGTCTTTAAAAGAATATAGAGGATAAAATTTGTAAATTGCAATCGAATTATAAAAATATGAATTTGACTCCTTGATTCCAACATTTTTGCCGAAGTGGGGCTGTACTTTTAAGTGAGGTACGCAAAGGAATCGATGCCGATATTAGACATATACTTCAATAGGTTGCTCCAAGAACAATGCAGTACCCATGCCAACATTCCATCGTCTATGTTTGTGTGTTTTTTTACATACGTAATTATAAATAATTAAGCGCAATGCTGCAGCTTATACACTTTTGAACGAAAACGACACCCCGTAAGAACCATTTCCTGCACGTTGAAGCATAGTCCCAAACAAAGATGGCCTATAGTTGAAGACGATAGGTATGGCCGTATTTCTCTCATGTAACGAATTCATAGCATTCTTATTTTTACACACCAGTCATATCTACAGAAATAATGTTCAACATCCAAACATTTGCGAAAACTTTTTAGAGCAGTATATTCTCTCTCTCTCTCTCTCTCTCTCTCTCTCTCTCTCTCTCTCTCTCTCTCTCTCTCTCTGCAATTGCAGGGATCACTCTGCTTTGGAAGGCGATTGATATTTTACCACTATTGGAGGATTCAAAAATAATCCGAGAGATAAATAAACTTACCATCTTCGCAGGTTAGACCCTGGTAACATCCAGTGCAGAGACATACGTACTCTGTACAGGATTTAGATATTTGAAAGCAAGTGCCTCCATTCTTGCAGGGGTTGTTCTCACATGGATCTTCATATGAGAGACAATACAGAGAAAATTGAGTGAATTCTCAGGTACCGCTCTGGCCTCAGGTCGATCAGGCATTACTTGTGATGATTTGTCTATTATTATCATCAAAAATGATTATGAATATTAATAAATTATAAATATGAATGTTACAGAATATTACAACTTTTACTACACTGCGTAGTAACTCTCGCCGTAGACTGAACCTGGGCAACGGTGTCACTTTTAACTCTCGCCGTAGACTGAACCTGGTCACTTGTATATTTTGGCATAGATTGTGAAACTAAGCTTATATAAGGGTTTCCAGAGGGTTTTTCACATAAGCAGATTACAATGTATAAAATATGACTTTATTAATCATAATCATAATTTATTAGTAATCATAATTATCACTACAATGGGGTTTCCAGACGGTATTTACACAAAGTAGACGACATTGTTTGTAAAAAAGTTTCAATATTCTGTAACATTCATATTTATAATTTATTACTCATAATCATTTTTTATGATACTGATAGAAAAATCATCATAAATAATGCCTAATCGACCTGTGCTCTGGCCAGAGCTTCCATCAACAAAGAGGCATTGCTTCAGTCAGCTTTTGTTTGAAGTTGTGTACGAAATCATAACAGTACTGATGATTACAAATATATAAGTTTGAATATTTTCAAGCGGCAGGTACGAGTATTGAGCCCAGAGCAACGCATGAGCAAGAAGGCGTGCTTCGAAATTTCTAACAAGACTGTAGTGCTACAGCAACACGCTACGATGTGGAGGTTGAAAAGATAATATAGCTTTCTATTCCGGAAAAGGAAACAAAATGTAGATATAAGTAAGAAACTTGGAAGGCGATTTAAAAATATGTTCAGGCTCTGAGACAGCTATAGTCGCTGCATGCATCAAATGCTGTGTTTATCCGCCTTGACAAGCAGGGGGAAAAAGAAAGTTTGAAGAGTTTGCATACATTTTGCCCTAGAAGCGCATGCCATCTGGGCTCACAGACTCGTAGCCATGAAATACACGATTATGCTCTTAAAATGTTAAACTGTTGATCCACAACACGCATGCCCAAGGAAATAATTTTCCTGTGAGTGAGGCATTTGCTGGTTTCAAAGATCCGTCGCTCGAGGGCGGAATGGAGAGAGAGAGAGAGAGAGAGAGAGAGAGAGAGAGAGAGAGAGAGAGAGAGAGACTGAAAGATCCCCCGCCCTCGGGCGAGGGATCTTTCAGTCTGGGCATTTGCATGAGTAAACAAGAATAGAAACACACAGTATTCTTTCATTTGGCAATGTAAATATTAGGCTAGTCGATTCTGATCTTGGCGGCCCTTACAATTCAACTGTGTGAAATCGTCAGGAATTTATCGAATGAACTGTATTTCTAGTCAATACTTTTGAACATCACGTGCAAAGATAATCAAACTAATGTTATGCAGATTTTGGGAAAATGTGATCAAAGAACCAACTCACCACAACTTGTTGAAGGAGCAGATTTAACCTACAAATGAGAGAAGGGAACAGCTTGTTTTAAAAGTTAAAAGATGTGAAAAAAAATGCGACTCATGCAATACATGAATCGTACAAGTATGACAGAGGCGTGTGTTAAATGTATTCGAAGGTATATAACAGATTTCAGGAAAGAGACATCATAGAAGTTACGAACGATTTGAATGCAGTTTTCTCATTATTTTGGATATACACAGCACGATTGCCATACTTCGATATTTGAAGATGTAGAAAAGATCCTATTTTGCATAAAGTATACGGAGTCTCGTAGGAAAGGTGACATCACCCGTTTCACCTCCATAATGATAGAAATTAACACGATTGGAACTAATTTGGGATAATTGGATGGTGAAGTAATGTCGATTTAATCTGCAAGTATAAGCTTATCTGCTTTTCTTTTTAAATTAAGCACTTGTTTTAATGAGTAATTTGTATTAAATATTGCAACATTCAACTAAAGGTCACCTCACACCTTTGAGAAATTTTATGAAGATTCTATTGGGCGATTCTGTTATTTTTCTTATTTTGTGATGTTTTGCGAAACCACGGAGAATGGACAGCAAACACTAAAGCCTTCTGTTCACCGTTATCGTAATTTTGGCTTTAATCATCATTTGTATACGCGGTGACATTTGTCAACAAACATCGACATTGGTGTATCGGTGGGTATAGACTGGGTTTCGCATAAATCTCTAAGTAACATAGCTAGAGAATTAGTTGAGTCGGATTTTTAAAATGCAAACGGATCCCCAGGCAAGGAAAATCCTTTAGTTTTAGTTCACATCCAGGAGTTTGCGTCTACTTACCTAATTCACTGGTGCCTAAATAACATTGAGCTAGAGAAATTCCTGTCATGGTTATTGGTTAGAATTGACAGTCAAACTTAGATCTGTTGATCAGGTAGTCGCAATACATAATGAAAGACAAATGACTTTTATATACTACAGAAAAAAAATGTGTTCTCGGTATGAAAAATGGATCCGGTGACCCTTTGTAGCCCAGGTTACTCCATCATTTGCGCAAATGTAAAAGTGTTAAAACTTCATTTTGAAGTAAATTTACTACTTCGCAACGACATGGGTTCAATATGTTCCAACTCTTATAATGTCGGCTGAATATTTCCAGTAGGCACCTGATCCAGCGGCCAAAGTGCTGGTCGGGGGCATCACAAAATAGCGTATCTTCTATCCCTGGCATGGCGATTTTCGAGTTACTGAACTATCAATTCTCACACTTTTCTCCACAAACTGTTGCGCATGTCGCCTCCCAATATTCGGGATTAGTATTGGATGCCTGGGAGGGTGCCCGCTGAAAGGCACCTCGACTCGTCGACCTTGTGTGGCAGTAAATAACAACTTGAAAAATATTAAATGTAACAGAACTACAATCGACAATAAATAGATAAATAAATCACAAAAAGGCTGTATGTGGAAACTTGCCCTGTAAGACCTCGCACATTATTGAACAGAAATGTTCACTTGAGACCGAGTCTTTGTATGTGCAGCCGCAGGTCACGCTATTCTAGTATAAGTAAACTGCTGTCAATAATTCTGCGAAATCGAAAAATTATTATTGCATGCTTTGAACTTTCACTCCAATAATCATACATTGAACCGTGAGTAAAATTATTAACGTACCTTCAACGCGATACGATGGACAATTGCCAATACCAGGATCAGATGACAGACGGATCTCTTCATACTGTTTCTCCTCGGTTTCATATACGACAACGAAGACGTTATACGAGCCTGCGGGTGAGTTTATACCCTTGCATCGGAACATATATATGTATATCTATCATGTTGCATCGCTATATTTAGAGTTAACATGCAAGGATGAATTGCCAGGGTACCGTTCCCTCGAAAATACACAATCGCCGTGAATTGGTGCGGGAACTTGCGTACAGAGTGAAGAGAAAGGGTTTTGAGGCCACGTAGGACTCCCCATGGGAAGACACGTTGAAGTGCGCTATTTGAGGGTTTTTTGAAAGATCGCTCAAATTTTGACTTCTCTAAAAGAGGTGGATGTTGAACTCGTTTTCTGAAGGCGTCACTTACAGTGTCAATAAGCTGCCAATTTTAGTTATACATTGTTCAAAAGATGACTTGGTGTATCGGATTACACATGGCAGTTTATTCAACAACGAACACACCACCGTACGGTTTCAGACAATACGGAAACAGAACTCAACATTCAAACTGAAACACGAAACCAGTTTGTGTTTTCACATCATGTCCTGAAATAACCCAGAAATGAGACAAAACAGGCTGGGGCCAGAGTGCTTCTAATAGAACTTTCAGTAAAGAAAAAAAAGAATGTATTTGTTACTACGTGATAAAGAAACAGCTGACTTACATATTTTTTGCCTAGCGTTGCATTGAATATTTGTTACAAAATTAATGTGGTCACTAAAATCACAAGATTTCAGAATACCCCGGCGAAATACGGTGCATATTCGTTGAATTAGATGGCGTAGGTGCAAAGCATTATGAATATATATAGATCATTCCATTCGATGAAACTGTGAGCTAACTGAGGTAGAGAAGATGGCACGATGACAACAGTGCAAGTACAGGTCAAGTTGGAAATAAACAGAGCAGATGACAATCAGCGTGTATGGTTCATGTTTTACATTTTCTGTGCGTAAAAAGACCCACTTGTCCTTTAGCACAAAATTGTGTAAATGATGATAAGGTCTAAAATTCGGCATTTCGTCTTATAGGATTACCGAATTTTGAAGATGTCCGACTTTTCCGATCATCGCATACACGAACCTAACGTTTACGAAACAAATTCTTCAATTGTCGATGAGCAAATGATTATGTGCAGTGGTATGCTATTACTTCACTACTCCCAGCTTTTATCCTTCCTTGTGAGGATATGGTATAGGATGTGTCAGAGAAGCACGAGTGAAAACTGGTCGCTTATAACTTTGTTACAACCTTTCACAAAAGGGGATACCGCAACGGGGCGGAATCCTAAAGATACAGGAATAATCCAAATAAAGTTGCACAGAAAGGGGAGACACGTATAAGACTAGCTTTTATAAAACACTTACTTTTATGAAGTGAAACTTTCGAAAATGTTTCATGTTTCATAAATATAGCAAATGAGTGTCGACCGTTGTCAATGAACATCGATTGACTGGCCCGGAGTATATATAGTCAAAGACAGACAAACCGAAACAGACAGACAAACACACAGAACGAAAAAGACAGGCACAAACACGCCCATAAGAATGACAGCAGAACAAAGCCTATATAGTTTCCTTGCAAATATTTATTGGTAAAAAATAAACTGCAGAGAGAACGCTGCCAGTTCGAGTTTCCAATGATTGATTACAACCATACCCTAATCTGAATTACACATTGCCTTGTCAGTGTAAACCTTATTAAACTGTAAGATATTGCACTGAGTACGAAAGGAAAAACTTTATCACAGGTCATCTCAAACCTAAAGCAAATATTTTACACAATCAAAGTAACATTCAATCTTTGTAATCAGGATGATTCACCAGCCATTCTCCGCAACAGAGAAAATACAACATTGGGTTGATCACTTTCGAGAAGTTATTTCTCCTGATGTCGAGCGCCAACGATGTAAAGGTTTACTGCAGCACATCTTTCGGTATAGTTGACAGCGCGGGAGCATCAGCGCGACCCGCGGCTGGCTTCAGTTTTTCCCAGTACTCTCTGTTGGCTCTGCGGAGTAAATAGAAGATTGAAACCGATCATTTTGCAAACCTGACCGGAAAATGGAAAGTAGTTGAAAAGTTACAGTAATAAGTCGATTAGTTCGCCACAAGATGCAAAGGTCGGGGGGTGTTCTGAGTACAATATACGTCAAAATGTCGCTATAGGTCGTCTTGAGGACGTCCGGAAGTGCACGAGTGCGTCAGTGATATATTCGATTAATTTGCGTTAATTGATGTTTACTACAAGAATCAGGTTGGACACGAATTTAATCTTTCATTTCCCTTGATACAGATCAGATGATCAAGCGATGACACTAGCCGTGGGTAGGCATCAATGATCTTCGAACGGAGCACGGAAAAGGGAGAGCCCTCTCCCTTTACCTGGCACCTTAATTGCAACCTCCGATCACTTGATCACACTCTGCTCTAAGTTGATAATCACTGTCTGATGAGATACCGTTTTGACCTTAACAGGGGATTAAATCTGTTGGATTCGCGTCATCACAAGAATATCTGAATTTCGAACTTTCCCCGTGATGCGTGCGTATACAATTTACATACACACATGTATCTTATACATGTGTAACATCTCGGCAATATTCATCATCATCATCAGCATCATCATCATCATCATCATCATCATCATCATCATCATCATCATCAACTTACTTTATTACATTGTCAAATGCGGCTGTACTTTCTTGCAAGGAGTCACCCCAAAGGCAGTTTTTGTCGTGGCCGGGTGGTCTAAATCCCCTCTCTTTAGAAAGCTGAAACAGAGAACAGAATGCTTTGAATCATGACCTTGTCAGAGGACCTTCTCGTGTTCATCGTAACGATAGATACACTGACGGGGCATAAGTCTCTTTCTAAGCCAAGTCCTTTCTATCTCCGTCTCGTTTCTTTTCATACCACTTTGAGAGGAACATTTTCATATTGTGGTCGAAAAGAAATGCATCAATCGAACTTTTTCTAGATCTGACCTTGGCATCAGTGATCCGAAATATTTCATGATACCAGCAACAATTGATAAACGAAAAGCGTTGACTGTATGGTTTAAAGTAGGTCATGCTTGGAGGACTTTTCAACGCTATTTTCATAACGTTTTCCCTCGACATATATGTAACATTGAATTTAATACAATTCAGTTACTGTTATTAGGTCGATGCAGTTTGCATAAAGAGTCACCTGGGTAGCTTATCAAAGATACGTGTGTCTAGTACGCGTGATGCGTAAAACATATCAGTGGGGAATTATTGGTTGAAATAATAAGTATCTTTACTATTGACGAGGCCGGAGTAGTCAACTGAATCTTAGAGCGAGCGTTTGAACAGCTCAACTCAGTCTTGTCGGCAGAATGTCTACCACGCAGTGTTGTCGATGTCATACGGGGCAGAGGTACAGTGCGCCCTCAGAATGGCGCAACCAGTATAGCGTATACGCTCTAATTCATCACGGCACTGCGTTCAATATCTTTTACCTCCTCTGCAATGGCCCTGATGTGGTAAGGTTCAAAACCGCAGCAGCCACCGATGTAGCGCACGCCCAAGTCGTAGGCCTCGCGAGCGAACCTGTGGGCATCAGCACGACTTATTGCACGTGATTCCATGGCTGAAACACAATATAGTAAGATGAGAGACACTGTAAGTTTTGAACATTTCATAACTGTATCAACATAATATCGATTCTCATTTTTATTGATTTTTTAACGTTTTTTTTTTAAACTTAGTGTGTCTTTGAAGCGGTAATGATTATGTCTAGGAGGAATTAAATACGCTTTCCTGAGTAAGGAACATACCTTTGGGCCGCCTCGGAAAGATTCTGCCTTGAAGTTTTAAAATTAATACAACAGACACGATCATCAAATCTCGAAAATTCACACTACCACCTGCTTGAAGAGTTTGGAATTGTAGGAAAACAATGGCAAAACTTTGGTATCGGGGGGATCGATATAGAAGTGGGGATATCAACCAGAGAGCTTTGTTCCTACATTTACATTTACGTCTGAAAGGATTGGAGATAACCTTACCCAGAGGCCAGTCCGGTAATGCCATGTATCCTTGCTTGTTGTCATTAACTTCCTGTGTATGGAAGCCTAGTGGCTGTGCCATTAGATGAGCTTTTAGTCCCTCAGCTTCCAATGCTTCCTTCATCTTCTTCATGGTAAGAATGCAAGTATCCGGGTCATAGAGGCAGTTGACACCGAGCAGGTCACATCCTGGGGGAAGAATTTTATCGAATATTGCAGAGTGTCGTTTATAGAGGGAAAATTAAAAACGCAATTATTTGAACCGAAGAGTTGTACAGAACAAATTCTAGCCTTTGTGGAGCAATAGGGAGGATGGGGTTGAACGTGTTTGCGTTCGTAAAATTGTGACAGCTGACTCCGAGGTCCAGGCTCTAATCAGTTCTCTAGTATTAATTTTGCAATCATGAATTCCGATAAATCATCGTGCATCTCTTTGTTTTATTCAAAACCGTTAAGTTTAGATGAGCATAAGTTTGCGTTGGGCCCAGTGAACAGTAGCCTCTGGGTCGAGAGTCGGAAGCGATACCGTTAAAAAACACTTCAACTTCAACTATTTATTGCCATACCTTTGTAACCAGACAGTCCTGTGGATGAATTTTGGAGCCTCCAAAGTAAGTGAAGTTTTCACTGTATTGCTTGTATGATAATCGAAAAATTATATTTTCCTCATTAGAGTTCCTCGTAGTTAACATATGGAATGGCGGTCATTTTAAAATTCGTACATCGGTTATTATTGTTAGGTAACTTGTTTCTCTAGTAGTACCAAAATTTGCATTCTGACTCCTGATTTTATGACAGGGGATTGAGTAAAGATTGAGCAAAAGTTTAAAACTTTCTGTGTTTCGAGGAACGTACTATGTTAAACAAAAAGACGCGGTCATACCTGCGTTAGCCATTCTGACTGCGCACTCTTCGATACTGACGTCACTCTGGTCTCCCGACGGACCAAGTCTCATTGTAGCGGCGAGAGGCATACCAGTGGCTTTCATCACTTCCACTCCCCATTCCAACTCCTCTATTGAGCCAAAGAACTAATCAAATGGCATTTTATCAAGACGTATTACTCTGAAGAATTTAAATTCTTATATAAAAAGGAAAATGGGAAGGAATGTGCTAAGTGAAGTTAAAGGGTGATGGTCGTCGGAACAGTGCTCAAGGTCGCTAGGGACCCCTATGACCAATATAAACACTGTATCCAAGCTACGTTGGCGATTGATGAAAGTTAAAACATGTTTGTCTGCGTAACGTACATCGTAAAATTTAAATGTTGCAGCTATTTTGACATGATGATCTATATACAGAGCGTGAAATACATTGTTTGTAAACAAGAAAGTTGCACATGCGCAGTTCTGACGACCACTTCCCTTTAACGAATCACTGATTCATTACCGGTATAAATCGAACTGGCATATTGATGAAGTCAATCCTTCGAGACTATAACGGCAGTGCCGAATTATTCTTTCCAGCATTAGTAAGATGAACGTCACCCGGAACTGGTCCAGAAGCTAGCGATTCTGCACATGTCGCTTCTACCTCCATGGTTTTATTTACCGATTAGAAATTATTTTTAAAGTTGTGATCGTATGGCAGGTTACTCTTTCTAAATCAAACTGCTAAAAAATGTCTATAATTTAGAATGATGAATATTTGAAGCAAAGTATCTGTTTTAGCTTGCTGCCACAGTGCATGTACAGTGCGCCAATTGTTGGGTCCTGCCTGAATTTTATCGGACAACATGCGACTCGTGTAAAACTGGCTACATGTATACTGTAGCATACTGATCGTTCAACAGGCAAATGTAAATGTTTGAACATGAAGCACTACCTCAGCTAAAAGGAAATCCACTTTCTCTTCGACAAAAATCTTGCACTGTTTTCTGAATTCCTCTTGTACCACCTCCTTTCCCCTGCCTTCTTGGTAGGAGGGAGTTGGCGATATTCCCCCACACACTAACGCGTTGCCCTCGTCAGCAACCTTTCTGGCTATGTTGCAGGCTGACCGATTCACTTGCTCACTCTGTGAACAAATGCGTGTGAGTACATGTGATTGCGAGTTGAGGACGACTGACGTGATACGTCATGGACACAGACAAAGACAAGGGTATCGGACGTCAAAATACAACACATCACACTGTCATAACAATGCACGATGATAAGAATTGGTTAAAAGTAAAAAATGAAACTTTGTCACATGCCCCAAAGAACATGGTGGGTTTAAATATGTGTGCTTGCTGTGACATGGAGGAAGCAAATAGGATATTATCGCGCGCGTTATCAAAAAGTCAAAAGGAACGATTTGGAGTATGAGCGAGAGTAAGGTGGTGGACAACCCCATTTGTAGTGTAGTCTATGCTCACTGTATTAACTGACCGGTGGTAATGCAAGAAAATGCGTATATGTAATACTTTTATTTTCTTGAAACTTTCACAGGAACCAGTGAAGACAAGCAGTATTGATAGCTACATTAAAATTGATGTCGCTGTCCTTGACTTCAATAGGAAATTGACAATTCGTCGCTTGTCCATGCAAGGTAACGCCACTACAGTAGTCTTTGTATGATATTTTGATAAAATAATAATTAGCATAATTAGTATCATTCCTACTTGGTTGGTAACTCCTTAGTTGTGTCTTAATAACCTTATTTTCGAAAGT
The DNA here is from genome assembly GCA_001465055.1 of Ptychodera flava. Lineage (NCBI taxonomy): Eukaryota > Metazoa > Hemichordata > Enteropneusta > Ptychoderidae > Ptychodera > Ptychodera flava. Next base: position 194,374 of record LD371250.1, read on the forward strand.
TACTTTTGGAGGAACGTTTGATAAGTCTGAGTCAATAGGACAGCAAATACATCCACTTCACTGAGCTCCTTGCTTGAGGGTAGTATGCAAATATTCAAGGATTTTTTACATAATTTTGAATGGTTCATTCTTAGGCTCACAAATAAAGACGCTTTGCAAAGTATTTTCCGCAAAATTTTCACGTGTGTTCGGTGCCATTGTGTTTGTGTGCGCGCCGCGAAAGAAATACTTACGGTGACATAGGCCGTGGTGTTGCCGGCCTCAGAACCACCGCTGTGCTGCAGTTTGTCATCAGTCGAGTAGAATGTGAAGGCCTGAACTACATCGGCTCCTGCTCGGACGAATTCGCGACTCAGCTGCGTGACTGTAGGAGGTATAGAGTGCATGATGGCGGTTTACAACGGCATGCAAAACATGTCTTGGATGTATTCAAACACGCTTACTACAGGCATTTTTGCAGTTTATGAAACAACGGCTGTTCCAGGTAAACGTTACATTGCCTGGAGCAGTGAGTCCAGTATCTTCCACTCTTCGAAATTATGTTTTTGGAAACCATTTCTCAGGGCACTAATATTTATGTTTGAGTAAAACACCTTGACAAATACGTTTACACGCAATCGTCACAATGCCAACTGCCCAATTGACCTTAATCGAAAGGCAAGGTCACTGTGAGGGGACACGCCTTCCTAGCTTTCATCTGGGGACTTCGGCTTTAAAGTTCAACTTACTAGCTTCAGGATGTTCTACAACGGCCTCTGGAGTCCATGGTCCAGCTCTGACGTAACCACGTTTCTCCAATGAAACGACGTAGCTTCCATCACCGACTACTACGCCGCCCGACGCCAGTCTTTCCAACAGTCCAATCTTGTCACCCTGCGTAGACATGATACCAAGATGTATTGAAGCTATCGTTGATGTTGCGGTCAGAGCATGGGCGCATGCGCGGCTTTTCTAACACGAATTCAGGGTCAAGTTAGTGTCGGTTACGTCGAAACACCAGAACTAATGTCAAAGTCTATTGTTTTGACAGAGTGTCCAATTCGAGTACAGGTATTGTAAATATAAACAAACATCTTTTGTTTGTCGTTCATGAAAAGTAGAGTTGTTCATTATAGTTCGTTCCTATAAATGGAAAGCCTGGAGGTTGCATAGTGCACAGAGAACAATACACAGTAATTTGAATTACAACCGACAACAAATGTATTTGCCACACACGCTTTGATTTATTTAAATGTTGAGTGTTCTAGACGGTCCTTTTCTGTGCTGTGATTATGTGTATACCTGCAGTATATGGTAATTGCAGTCAAAAGTAACTACTCGAGATGTTGCACAACCCATGCGCCATTGGTCTTTTAACAGCAATCATCAACCACATGATGATGTAGCAAAGAATCGAAATTAACCGTGGAATGAAAATTACTACATAATGCTCTAAATATGAAGGTCATCCTTACTTCAACAATAACATGTAAACTTTACGAAAATCATCATAATCGTTATCATCATCATCATCATCATCATCACCATTATCATCATCATCATCATCATCATCATCATCAAAAGTAAGCTTTCACCGAATCAAATTCATTAAATGTTATCGGTAAACACTAATTGTTCAGGCATTATCCGTTTATATACCCATGAGTCTCTATAGTCTACAGGGTCTGAAAAAATCCGTGGTCTATGTAGAACCGAGCAAAACGGTTTGAACGCCCTACAAATAAAATTTCCTAAATCAACAATTGCATTGTGACTTCAGACAAGTATTCAAAAGCTATTCACGTTTTGTGTATCGGTATGCTGATATGCACATGTATACGCATGTACTAGCAGCTGCAATAGCTCTGGGGCCGTGCGATGGGTGATGGCTATTAGTTGGTTCACCGGCCCATCGACATCTGGGCAAGCGCAGATGTGACAGATTAATAATGGCCAGTTCTCCTTTCAGACTAAGTCCTAAATCACGGTCCCGTGCCTGACTAAACAATTGTTCAGTTTACAACGTAGTTGCCTGAAGGGTCGTAGCTCCACCCGATGGGCGTATGGAGGTCATTTTCTACCTCTATGATGGGCGCCGAGTCCTGACCTGAATAGCTAGGCCAACTTTTTGATGCTGACAGATGCTGACTGATTATATTAAGGTAGTATGCGCCTCGAAAGTAAAAGCCTTACAATTTCGCTCAAATGTTCCTAAATAAAGGTATCTTTCAACTATTCAATTTCAAAATCAGGAATAAACATCGGGGGTCACCGTGCAAAATTGATACTAGGGACACAAATTACTCAAGATTTACCGATATTTGACATTCAAATGGCCGCCATCCTGTAGAAAAATAAAATATTCGATTTTCAGAAAACTAAAACGGTGAAAGGTTTTCTTAGTAAACTCAAAGAGCTTCAAAATGAACCCCCACAAGTAAGAATAGAAAAAGTTTGTGTTAGAGAGTCCTAAATTGTGGACCGTTTGATCTTTACTTACTAGATTACAATTTCAATGGAATGGGGAGCAGGTCACGTCTACTCCTATCCGTTCCGATCCCAGGAATTTCACATCCTCTTGTCGCTGGTCGTGGTCACCTCGACCACGGTACACTACTCTCTTCGCTCACATCACACTTTTCCTATTATTTTACAACATTTTAAATATATTATGCGGCTTGCCTGGGAGAATTGATGGTGTTTCTATGATAAAATATGCTTGTTTCTGAACAGTAACTTACCCGTTTTGGCCATGGAGGTTTAGGGCACATGGTGCGCTTCTGGTGTAGTTACTAAGCTTCCACTAAAGCCCTTCAGAGTGCTATGAACATCGAACGAAACTGACGGCGTGCTTTCGAGATAGCGAGACAAGTTTGTCTCCCTACTACTGAAGGAAAGGTTTGAGGGGTCAACAAGGTGACTAGAGCCAACAAAAGGCTCTGACACCTCCATAATCCTCTTACAGACCGGAATAAACTTGATCCGTGGGATCGAGTCTCCTACCTTTACAAGGCTATGATGGATGGATGAAAGACGATGCGCTTACGGGTGCTGCCGTAGTAGCAGGCACCCTTAGAGCCCACTGCAGCCATACTCGACCAGATAGAGAGAATTGAGTTCATCAAAGCAAGTTTTATCTCTCCCGAAAACACCCCTTTTTCAAGCTCGATTGCCATGGTCATGTCTTAAAATAGAACAACTTATCACATAGGATATGTCAAGCAACGTTATTTTCTGAAAATGTACCACGCCCTTCCTCCGACATCGAATAGCGTACCCCTAATTTATCGAAAAGCGCCAAGAACGGCGCAGTAAATTGGCCAGGTGCCGCTAACCGTTAAAGGGACAAAGTCGCCAAATTTTTTCACGAATTTTGTTTGATACAAGATACTACTTATATTGTTTGACATGTTGTCAGATACTGAATGAATGGGTGACTATGCATATATTCGACCCCGGTTTTAGACACCATGTATGAAACCACTGCGTAAATGAATAAATGGTCATGACCATTAATTGATTTTTGCGCTGGTTTCATTTCATTCAGTATCTCTCAACATGTCAAACAATATAAGTAGTATCTCACATCAAACAAAATTCATGAAAAATGGCAAACTTTGTCCCTTTAATTTTTTCAATGTTACAAAATCATCACCAAAAATGTTTTGAAGACTACTATACTGATTTTACATATTTTGACCTTGACTAGATGTACATCTTTGGACATTGGACAACCTTTGCACATTACTCCCCTCTCAGTTTGGCGCTTAATCTTCCCTTTAAGTTCTGGTATCCCCCTCTGCCTATTTGCCGGGGACCCACTGCCAGAAAATTTCTCCCCGCCCATTGTAAAAACTTAAATTTCTTCCCCGTCGACTATAATTTTTTTTTCTCCCCGCCCGCTTTAAAGTTGCTCGCCCGCTGAAAAACTGTGCACGAACACCGTTTGCACGAAACAGCTTAGTTGGCGGCACCAGCAACCCCGCGCTGCAACCAGGAGAAGGCGAATTCTGTAACCCAGTCGCCTCGCATTGAACCATGGGTCGTGTGCAAAACATGGAAACTCGAGAATATACGACTCGGGAGTCTTACATCTCCTAATGCCTAGAGTCCTAGACAGTCGCCGGTGACCACAGGTGCTTGCAGCGTTGCTTGGATAGTCGTTCGAAAGCCAAGGATCGAAGGCCGTAGCGTGAGATGAAGGCCGAACCTGGGTGGTAGCATTCTTTTACTACGACACAGGTTATCATTCGTTTTTACGGGGAGGAGGGTCGGTGGAACTTGATCAACAATGAAATGCAAAAAGCTACCCCCTCCAAAATCAATTTCTAAAATTTGACCCCCCCCCCCAATTCATCACTTGTAAAATGTGACCCCGAAAAAAATTTTCATCTGATTTGATTCAATAGCCTTTACACCCTAAGACCCCGGTGAAAAGGTGAAAAAGTGACCATTCAAAAGTGTTTGGAAGAAAAACAGTGACCCTACCTAAGATGTCACAATGCGTATCAATAATATCTTAATTGACATATATAATGTCTCATTTGACCTTTGAACTTTCAAGAATCCTTTTGAACTTTACAAATAATCACTTGGTGAAATTTCAATATTATATTTGTTGTTCACTGCTGCTCTTTTAAACACCCTATTCTCATCACGAACATTTATATCAATTGTCAAACATTCATAAAAGCACTGATTTAGATAGTTTTGTATTGGAAAAGTAGTGTTCATAGTTTCTTCATAAACTACAATGTATAGTGAATCAACATTTCGGTGAAATTCCAAAATCAAATTTCTTGTTTAAATGTATGTAAAAGTCAAAAAATTATTTACAAACACTTCACACAACATCATATTTTCAAACAGTTGAGCTATTTTTCCCAGTATTTCAAAGTGTTAAGCTTATATATGTAAAAGTTATTTCGTAAACATGGCATTAAGCCTACACTTATTTCACTTGGTTAATATGCAAATTTATTTTTGTGAACAAAAGTGATCTTTTCTGCTTGTTATCATTTGTTCAGACAAGATAAAGCCATGTTCGTATTCTGTTTTTTTATATACTTTTTTGTCAATTCTGTTGTCTTTTGCCATAACTCCAGACAAATCTTCGTAAAATTTGACCCCTCGAATCGTTGATTGTAAAATTGCCC
>LD371250.1:203743-244037 GCA_001465055.1 Ptychodera flava
CCAAGTCGCTTGGCTTTTCTCGGCAGCAGTTACCGGCCGGTGTGGGCCATCGCGTTCATCCCACGATCCATACGACAGCCAACTTCTGGTGTGACAGTCTGCTGTTCTGTTTTAATATTAATTTTATATGCCCACAGATTTGGAGCAAGTCTAGTATTTGTTCAGTTCTTTACACATAATTGTGTACTTTTCAATAGGCATCGAACCAAAAGCTATATGACCAGTTCAGTGATCCTCCTTGGCCCACACAACCTGGTATTTCTGTTGATATACGTTTACCAGGTTGATTGAAAACTCTGTAACATTCAACCATGCACATTCCAACGGGTCTCACTTCCGAGGGAAAATTTGCATTTTCACAAAGATGCATTTTTTTCAGAGGAAATGCCGCATTTGGAATTCCCTCGTATCACCAAAAATGCCTGGATATGAGGTCATGAAGGGGTCAAATAGCCTATTTGCAGGCTTAGGTATACCACCGCTCCTTGAATAAGGAGAAGCAAAGTGAGCTAAAAGTGATCAAGGACATGCTCCCTAGTGGAATACACTTGCCACAACACCATAATGCTACCTGAAGGTTGAGGATGCTTTACAACGGTATATAGTATATGCACATATTTTACATTTATTGTAAGAGTTATAATACAAAAAGGTAAATTTATTTCCTATTGCAAATTAACATAAAAAACGCAGTCGTCGAAACTTTTTATTTGTATTCCAGCATTTGTGTTTATTCATTAAGGGACTCCCTGTGGTGTTTGAAAAATACGTAACCCTTTTGCATTTTTCAAATTTAAGGTGACCCCCCCCCCCCTGGATTTTACTAGCCCTCCCCCGGCCGTAATAACTGAACGCTCCACAAATGAATGTCTTCAAATTATGATGAAATTTTCATACTTGGGATTTTTTTTTCATTTTGGTCGAAAAATCATCTTCTTTCGCACCGCTTGTCTCATTACTTTGAAATTTGGTATGCATGTTGCAAGGGGCAAACTTAAATGAGTGTCTCAAATTTTGGCAAAATTTTCAAATTTGCATTTTTGGGACAATCTTTCCCATTTTTGATCAAAAAGTGATCATCTTCTCTGAAATCGCTGGTCCGACTTGGTATGCATATTACAGGGGGTAAACTTCGTTACTTTTGTTAAAATTGTGGTGAACTTAACATAGAGGTATTTTATGGAAATTGTTTTTCTGTCTGTGAAGCTGAAGGTGAATTGATGTCCTTGCGTCTTGTCATGCGCATATGTGGAAGTCTAAAACGGCCAGTCCGTTTTACGACGAGCAGCTGTAGCGAAAGTTGTTCTGTGTAGTTAGACTACGATAATGTATTTTTCGGATAATGTATTTTTAGATTTTTTATTTGTAAACGCTGACGCTCTCATTTTAGCTGTTCTTCTATTCCAAAAAGCACATATAAACCTTTTCCTTGCAGCCTTTTCTGTCTCCTGATACGTGTAGCAGATCACCCAGCTTTTCTATAAGGATGCCACGCGTAAGATATGTACAGACACCTCGAAGTCATAGTGTTAAACGGAGTAGGGCTGTTCACTTTTAATCAAACCTGCAAATACGAGTTTTGAGACGTTATCTGTAATAGGTAAATCGTTGATAGTAGTACTCTGTGTGCAGGAAAGGCGATATGGCAAAGGCTGAGGCACCAAGCGAAGGACGCCAGGATACAACGTTAACGCTAGAGACAAACATATCGTCCGTAAATCCAATCTGATTGAAATCAGATGTAGAGATGGTTACTTTTCAACCTTTCAGTAAGCTTTAAGGTAAAATGCGCATCGAAAGTGAAAGATTTTAAGTTTTGCTCAATTTTTCCGAAATGAGACTTTCAACCATTCTCTTACCAAATCAACAATAAAAAATCTGGGGTCACCGTGTAAAGTTAGGAACTAGCGAAACAAATTGCCCAACATTTTGCAATATTTGAAATTCAAAATGGCCGCCATCTCTGTGTGAACTCTATGGGGAAAATTAAATTTTGGATTTTCGAAAAACTAAGACTGTAAAGTTTTTCTTTCTCCAAGAGCTTTAAAATGAGCCCCCCACAAGTGGTATATTAGAAAAGAATTGTAGAAATTTGAGAGTCCGAACATCTGTCACCGAGGCGCGTTCTACCTTAATACTGTTTGCCATTCTAGTTAGCTGAAAGTCACTTGAGCTAACGAGTAAAGCAAAGAAAACTGTCACCATCTTTACTCTACCTCATCTACCTTTGCTTTCTGTCTCCGAGGTATAGGATCGATTGTTGCGCCATAGTCCCAGGCTTCCATTCATGGCTGTGATTGTAGCAATGACAGATATAAGAATGGTTCCACAAGTAACATGGGTAAGTGATTTGAGGTTGACCGAATAATGGAAGGCCATAGAAAAATCTGCATGCTATCTAGGTACGATCGTATCGTATTGTTCGCCTTGGGAGGTCAGTAATAAAGTTGATGTGAGATTAAATCACTCAGTCATTGCCAAGTTGACTATGGTCGAGTTTCAAGTTGAGCAAAGGAGGCTTTAGTAATATCTAGTCTTCCTACTAAACTCATCCACTGCTCCCTGGTAAAATATCTAGCATAGAAAGTGAGCATTAAGTCAGCTCTAAGTAAAACAGAGGATAGGTGGGTGGTCGGGTAAAAACCACCCACAAAGAGCTACAGCTATGAGAAAGAGCGACAAGCCTCGGTGGCGGCATGAGATCGATGCTGATTCGTCGAAAGTAACGTCATGTGACCATCTGAGAATGCACGATAAAACAATTTCCAAGAGCTTGACCTACATGATTGTAGTCGAGGATTTGCTGGGATAAACCTACGCTGGGTTTCATCAATACGCCACCACACATGATAGTATAAAAATCTCAGTGGTCTAACTTAAATGTTTGAAGTAATTTTGCTTTTGATAAATCGTTCATAGATCTTTTGAAAAGATGGGACAAGGGCATCAGGAAAGTTATCTTCAGCTATATATATCTCAATTTTTACTATAAGGTCTTAGAAATGGCCATTTCAAATGCTTATTGTGTAATCACTACATGTAAGAATTGAAATTACAAAGCCATTGGATGAGGCACTGTGCAGGTACTTATTTTATTCTTGAGGAGATTGCATACTCACCAGTAACAACAAAACGACATTGTATATCAGTTTACATTAAACATATGTAAGAAATTATTTGTATTCACATACAACCTGTGTGTGGTTACTCTACTATGACAGACAGATACGCACGCAAAATTGTTGTTACATGTAAAATACATTTTATTTGCAATTTACCCACAAAACGAATCATATCCGTGGCACGTCTTATTAGCGTTGCCGGTACTTCCGTGCTGCGCACATCATTGTATCTTGCTAAAATGGGTAAATATCACTTGCTACCCAATCGAAAATGTAAAAGTCACGTAAATGAGCTTAAAAGTAGACTGGCCCCCAGTCGCCTGGCTTTTCTCGGCAGTTGAGTTACTGGCTGGCCAAGGCGTTCACCCCACGATCTACGCAACAGCCTACCATTAGCGCGACGGTATGCTGATGTTAGTCCTTCAGTTTATATGTTTTGATACCTTTATGCCCACAGACTTGGAGCAAGTCTAGCTTGAAAACATAATCACATACAAATGATTGCATCTGTCCTCTCCCCAAACGATAAACTGCTGACTTACTCAAAGTATGTCCTTTGACGCGAAAAGGTCACATACAATGCGTAAAAATGTAAATAATCTTATCAATAGTAAGTGCAGAAAAATTGTTTTCTTAATACTGGTGTGTGAACTCGAGAAAGAAATTGCGCAAAATCATGATTTACAACAAATAGCAACTGCGTAAGTGCCTTCATGGTCCATACCATTCCTGGCAAAGCACTTGTTGCCAAAGGACTGGGCACCCGATGCGTTGCCACCCCACGTGTAGGAGTTGCAGCCTGTCAAATGCCAGCCACTTTCACAGACTGCATGGGTCTGGAAGAAGAAAAAAAACACAGAAAAAGTGCCGTTAAGGTAGTATGCGCTTCTAAAGTGAAAGATTTAAACTTTTACTCAAACTTTCAACGATGAAACAATCAACAATTCTCTTACCAAATAAAAAATAAAAAGTCAGAGCTCATCGTGCAAAGTTTGATAATAGAGAAATAAGTTACCTAACATTACCAATAATCTGAGAAATTTGGGAAAATTAAGATTTGCAAAGCTAGCGGTTAATTTTTTTCTTACCAAATGAGCTTTCAAATGAACCAAAACAAGTATTGAGAAAAATTGAGGGTCCGAATATTTGTCCTCGAGGCGTATTGTACCTTTAAATCACATCGCTTCTCGTCGTTAACGTTTGCGTCAATTGCGGAGATATTTTTTCGTTTCTTTGTTATAGTTTGTCAGTTACTTTTTAAAGTTGAAGTTATGGAGCGAGTGGTTTGTCTTTTGCTCAATGTGGTCACTAATTTGCATATAGAAACGCGATAAATAAAACACGTTATTGCACCAAATGTGACAAGTTGAAAGGCATGTATGTATACGTATTGGTGTCTACTGTTGGTATAGGTGGTACCATTTCATGTCGCCCAAATGGTCGACATACAATAATATTCTAACAATTCAAAGTGCTTTCGATTTCAGGGAAAGTTATTGTTACTGGAATAGTTATTTTACGTTGTTTTCCCTGAGTTACAAAAGCGATGCTGCCCCTCAAAGAGAGTAAAATACGGACTGCCTATACTTACCATACTTCCTCTACTTATTGCTGATACGGGAGACCAAACCGCTTTGCAATCTAAATTCGTCGCTTTGCAGCATGTAGCCTGGGCTCGAACTCCAACGCCACCCGGTGAATTCTGACCGATACACGTGTGGAATGGAAGAGAGACGAAAAGAGATATCCGATTGGTTGCTGGCCTGGCCCCGCCAATGATGTGGCCTGTAGTGTAGGCACTGCAACCTATAAGTCAAGATATTAAAAGTCACTTATATAGGTTAGATACTTCATAGAGCCACAAAATATAATTCTAAAATAACAAGTTAAATATGAATCGTGGACCTCAATATCTAGACCTTTACCTGCTAAAATATAGCCTTGTCTGCTTCTGCATCTTGTGTGAATTCTTGCATTGTTCCTAGTTGAAGATACCTGTGACGTTTCTGAGTAGCACGTCATTCCGGGCCACAGGCAACACCTAGCAACCGCGTAGACGCCAAGGCCACTACCGTCACCATTCACCGCCTTGCAAGCGCTGACGCCATTTTCGTTCTGAAATAAGTACACAATGGGATGAGATCGATTCAGTCCGCGTTAGATACTCGAACTTGAACTTGTGTATGATTGATTCTTACTGACTTCGAACTACGAAGTTCTGCAAAATCTACAAATGGCATGCAAAAATATAAAAGACTATGGGACAACAGAGCTATCAGCAACATGGATAGTGTCAGAAATGCCCAAGGAAATATAATGTTTCATTGAATTACTTCTTGATGCAGTGTCAGAGGCACTTTTTACCACTACACAAACAGATGAATTATATTTCCAAAAGTTTGCGAAAAAACAGGCTTCTTCGAGGTTGCAAAAAAGAATAAACAGCGTCAAGGAAATCCTTTTCTCGCCCGTGTCCGTTAACGAATGTTAAGATACTTGCGTGGGGCAAATTGTGCTTTACTGGTTAAACAAATTTATCTGATAGCGACAGATCAAACTGGCAGGAAAATTTGACATCATTTACGAAATGTAGACGACGTGTCCGATGTCAAGCTTGTTTATTTCGCTGCCATACAACACCAGACGTGATCTGCCAGAAAAAGGGGTTAAGGTGAGAGAAACTGTTGAAAGATTCACCTCTATGTATTCACCGGCCCTGTTGTTGTCATTTGCGAGACTGGAGCAGCTCGTCATCGTCTCTCCCTCGGAGCAGGACACCTGGGTGGTGGCACCAGCGAGCCAGTCGGATAGCGGCGACCAGACGGTGCGGCAGAAAGGGTCTGTGGAAACTAGAGCACAAAGTAAAACAGTATCCGTTAGTCGTTGTCTAACTAGTGCCATGCTTCGGAGCTCGGTCCCCTATGCTCTGTTTTATTGGATAAAAAAAATGAAAGCTACACCGGAAGAGTGTGAGCATAACATCAAACTGTCCTACATCAACAAAGCCCAGAATTTGACAACTTTCTCTGCTAACGTGACTATATTTCCGTAAACACGATTAAGTCCGTAGCAGTCACGTCACACGCGCACTTGTAAACTTGTGAGAAGGTTTGCGAGGGAAGAAATATATCGAAACAAAAACTGTTGATTCAGTATCTCCTGCTACGTCTCAAATGAAATTGATGAGGTGACATGTTTTTTTTATTTTTTTATTGTTTGATTTTTAGCTCACAAGATGCATCTACCTATGAGAAAATAAAGGGGAAAAAACACTGAACAATATGCGGCTTTTCTCACTACTCCATCGAAAGTATTGATTGAAGCAATACAACTTAATTTATTTGGTAACTAAAGCTTACAATAGGAAGATACTGGAACACACCTGCAAGGTTTGACACCGACGGCATGTACAGCAATTTATTCGGCGTCAGCAGTTTGGCAACGTCGGGAATGCGTCCAAAGTCTAGCTTGTCCTGCGATGCAAGTTGTATGAGAGTGCTCCTCACCTCTGCTGGGGTGTAAGTCGGGTGTTTCTGTAACATTATCGCCGCGGCACCTTGAAGGAAGCGAAAATAATGTGTACATTTAAAGTGTCAAGTCTCAAATATTGTTTAATAGCAAATATTAAAGGTATGCTGTCGCCAGCTCCAATTTTGCCACAGTTACCAGGGAAAGAGAAAATCTAACCAATCACAGATTTTAAGCGGGTGGCCACTTTTAAAAACAGCGCTCTCACATGGGCATTTTGAATACCAAGGAACGCCCTTTTGACCATATATGGACATATTTAGATTAAAGGTGGCTTAGTGACGCTGCCACCAGAACCTGTGACAGTTTACCTGCATCCTCCAGCGTATCAAAATATACAGAAAAACACTTCGTATTATTCCTCTTGGCAAAGAAAGCATGGTGCGTTTTAGGGATCTATTGTTTGGAATTTGCAAGTGAAAGTGAACGAGATAGAAAGTGAAAGGGTATTTCGACACAAACTTCTGATTGGACGATGGATAAGAAAGTAGCTCAAAATGTGTGACGTACCAACAACATGGGGCGCTGCCTGTGACGTGCCACTCAACTCGCTATAACAATCGTCACACTGGTTGGACGAGCTACGGATCTGTTGCCCTGGAGCGAAGATGTCGACACAACCGCCAAAATTTGAGCCATAGCCCTGGAAATCGTATACTGTGTCGTCGTTTTTCGTTCCGCCGACCGTGATGACCTGTAAAATGCATTATACATTAACATGTATTATGTAAGCCGACGATGCTGAAATAGTCTGCAAAATTACTCCGGGGCCAACAATTATGCCAACTCCAGTTTACAAGCTCCCAACTTGTATTTCCCGTATATATATATATATATATATATATATATATATATATATATATATATATATATATATATATATATATATATATATATATATATATATATATATATATATATACTCTGTATGAAACACAGTTCCTCCTTTACACTCGCAAAATAACGTCGAAATGCTATGATTCAACCTGTACATACAACTTGTCCGTGAAAAATGCCGGCTACTACTGATAAGTCCCGTTAGTGGAGTGCATATTTCATCGATATCATTGCATATTGTTGATGGTGGATTTTGCTGTCAATGCTAATATTTCGGAGCATAAATAAATTTACTTGTCCTATACAACAATTGTGGTGGTGAGTGAGTGAGTTGGGGTTGGGGGATAGGTTATGACGTCATTGGGTATTGTTGTTTCCTTCCGTTGTCCTGTACTGATTCTTGGTGTACACTGTTTTTACAACGGTAAACAAACAACACATTGATGCAGTGCTTAGACTTGCTCCAAGTCTGTGGGCATATAAATATCAAAACACAACAAATTGAAGGAAAGAACTTCAGCAGACTGTCGGGCTAGGTGCTTAGATCGTGGGGTGAATGCCTTGCCCCACTTGGTCGGACAGTAAATGCTCTGATGAGACAAGCCAAGACTGGGGGCCAGTCTAGTATTGCTATTGTGATCTAATGAAGCAAGACGCTAGACATAAATGTATTGATTGACCTTCCCTATTTTAATAGGTGAGTGAGTCAATACCGCAAAACTTCTTGAAGGCAAGCGTTATTTGATTTCATTGACAAGTTGTTTTCGGTAATTTCCTATGTGAGTCAGCTCAGATTTTCGTGAAAAATGACGCATTGCCCTATATTTTTACGACACGCATATCAACGTCAGCTTGTTTTTGTATCAAGGAAATCAAAAAAAAAAGATCACGCAGATTTCATACTCTTATCTTACCTCCGGTTCAGACGCTGGCGTGAAGTTACAAGCGTCTTTCTTGTAGTTGCCAGCCGCAGCAACGACGACAGCGCCCTCACTCACCAACTGCTTAGCAGCGGCGTTGACAGTTTTGCTGAACTTTCCGGCCAACGACATACCGACAACAGCCTTCTTGTTGGTATTCTTAAGCTTGTCCGAAATCCAATTCAGTCCTATTCGTGAGTTTCAAAGAAATATATGTTAACGTCCATTTCTGTCGATGTGCTTGGAAAGTGATGTACTTTATATAGTAAACAACATTTTGGTTTCGTTCTTGGAATGCTAACTTCGCTGTGTTCGGTAATGAAGGTATTTCAGTTTAAAAACTGCAGGTAACATATGCGATCTCTTCCATGCATGAATTGAAGAAAAACTGCCTGTCAACTAACGTGTTCGCACGTTTAGGAAAGAAAATTTGCCCATCTGCTCGCTCAGAAATCGCTTGCGCAAAAAAAAAAAATTATTACGTTTTGTAGGCTTCCTGAGAATTCCTGTGCGCTGTCATAGGTGGTTATACTCGAGTGCACGTATGCGAAGATAGCCTGTAGTTTCTGAACTGTCAGCAACCACGTGGATAGTCTTCTATAATTCCCCCTTTTTCTGATAGAGTCGAAATCCCACTAGACTTTTCTATATCAGATATCGGGGTGTTGAGTGTTTCAATTCCGAATGGCTTACAGCTGTAGTCAATGCTACAGAATTCAGCAGCTTTGTAGGACAAACTCCAATTTTAAAGCAGAAGTCGTCGAAATAAAAACTAGCGGGTCTCACCTGCAACAACATCCGATGCTTTTCCTTGGCCTACACAATCTAAGACTCGCACACTCACAAGATTTGCCCCTTTGGCTACCCCCGATTTCTTTCCTCCAATGATGCCTGCTACGTGCGTTCCGTGACCATCGCAGTCTGCGCCCTGTAGAGGATGGGAAGAGGTATTCGTGTTCGATGTTTTTCAAACGTGTAATGCTGTCATTCTACGACGCTCACATTGCACTGTAAACGGGGGAGAGTTGACTTTTCAGATTCTCAGACTCCGATATCAGATTCAGGATCTAAGAAACTTGACATACCTCACATTAAAAATAAAACAGTGAACTATCATGCGCAATACAATAAAAAATGAAACATGTTTTTGATACAAAAAGGCATTGCGTACGCTCGAAATCAAACAAATGACCATTTCAATCCGTGAATCCGGAACTTAAAAACTTCGACCGCAGTACATTTTGTGGAGAGACTTCACAGTTCACCCTAAAATCATGTCGAACGAAAAGTAGTTAAATGAGGGCCGTGCGATCTGACTGATGTAGTTCAAGATGAGTGACCCAGACTGTAGCACTATATGCCCTCTATAGGCCGTACATGTTCAGGCCATCTTGACCTTCGGCGATTGATAGAGACCGCCAGCATTGTAACAATCTGTCGAATTTGAAAGGGTCTTTATTACATATTTCACATTTCATTGCAGTTCATAACTGGTATAGATTGAATATGACTGATTATTGATGTTAGATCTTAGATCTCAGATCTAAATTTTAAGTCTGAGATCTGAGTCTGAGAATCTGAAGAGTCAACTACAGCGGTAGGCCTAAACGGTGCGGTATTGCATACTGTTCAAGCCATAGCATCGACTCACGTACAATAATAGCACGCAGCACGGTGTAGAAATCTATCATATGGGGTTTCCCATGTAGTAAAAAGGTATCAAAAATGTACACTCGATGTGTCTGTTTATGCTATAAAAATTCTATCCAAAGGTGCCAAGATACCTAAGATTTTTAAATTCATATAATATTCACGGACACATCATTCGCAATAGGTGTCTTACAATTCCTGTGTGTTGGACATAGGGAATTGGGAATGACGTATTGAACAAAGCTTATTCCTGTATTATCTTCTAAATATTTGTTTTGTAAAGTCACGGACCACACTTACGTTGTTTCCATTATCGTTGAAAGCATCGTAACCAGACCAACTGGCGCGCGGGGTTGCCGCGGTGCCGGTGAACTCCTTATGGGAATATCGAATGCCGGTGTCAACGACATATACATCCACTCCGGATCCCTGCCCTAATGCATTTAAAATAGAAATTGTAATCAGCTGTTATCATTGAACAAAGTACGACCGTCACTTCTGACAACTCCTGCCATTACTGACGCTAACAGTAGGTTTGCCAATAAGACATAAAGTCTCAAGATGGTGTATTTCATATAAAATACCTCTTACTCAAGAATTCCATCTCGAATAACCAGAATTCAGCACAAAACATAAATTAAGTGTTCACTGTTAAGTTTGAAAAGCAGACACTGACTGACTGGCCGGAACTTTTAAAAATAGGCGCGTTGTATACCCACCTTTAGAAAGAAGCCCTGACTGGCAGACGAGAAAAAGTTCTATTTTGTGACCTTATTCGACTAGCATGCACACAGGTAGGCCTACGTAAATCAGTCAGTCAGCCCATGCACAAAAGGCCTCTACAGCCAGTCTTGAGACACTTAGTAGTTGATGAGGTGGATCTGTAAGTCTGTCGACTCGGAAGGTCGTCTGTCAAAGCAGTCAATCGGAGATTTTAATAGTCAGTCAGAAAGAGCGATTGAAATTTCTGCCTACTTTACCTGGTGCTGTGAAGTGGTGATCCAACGGGAGACTCGGCTGGTCTACCCTGTCCAGTCCCCATGGCAACGGATCTTGTTGCTTTGTGAATAGAATGTCCTCCTCGATGTACGCCACGCCCTTTGCGTTACGCACCTGCAATGAGGTAGAGCCAGTACTGTGAATGCTTTTCTTTCCCCCTATTCTCTTTGGTTATTAAAATGAACCAAACGAATTTACCGTAGACCTTTCACTCTTTCAATGGGGAAACAATATTGGTTTACGAACCACATTAAAAGCCGAGTAGACACAGCTAGGGGTCCGTATATTTGTCTTCGGAGAGCGTTTTGCAGTTAGTCGCCACAAAATAAGGACTTTGTAGTTAATTCATTTTCCTTTCTTTACTTGCGACGTGCCATCTAGTTCCGTCGAAGGTCGACTTGGTCGAAAATCAACATCCTGTCTTCGAGGAACTGTCCCTCTGTCGGACCGGGTCATCGACCTTTACCGAGGGCCATGTACCCTCACAGCACGCCGCCAGCGGCCAATATGGAAGTTTTTTTGTTAATTGGGACATTTCTCATTTCAGATATCAAATACTTTGATCTTGTAATTTTATATGCGCAAGTTCTTTTCATAACCGGATATCTAAAGTAAATTGAATAGAAAAAACCCAGAAATTTCCGTTTGGCGTTGCAGTAGCATTCCTGGTAAACACCGACCCATGATCGAGGGTACGGCGTAATCGACTACGATTATTGGACTGCGGCCCTTTTATTTCGATAAATGGACGACTTTACTGCATATTAGCGATGATCGTACGAAATATACTTTAAATGATTACATATGAAAAACACTGGAATCCATGGAGCGCTTACATTCCGTAGTCTTTCCAACACGACAACTTGTACAAACGAAGGCACAAAACTCAAACTTTTCTGGTTCACGTACTTTACATCTGAATCCAATGCAATTGATAGATCTCTGTCATTTCATGTCAATATCAAATTGAGCCAGACATTGTGACAGAAGTCGCCCTGTTGCCCCTCTTAAAAGACCAGTGGCTAAAAATGTAAATTGTTATTTTTCACTTTTTTCCGTTTTCAATGTCAACCTTATATACGACATCGGGAACATCGTCGCGTTGCCGCCATGGTGTCGACGACGACGACGACGACGATGATGATGATGATGATGATGATGATGATGATGATGATGGTCATTGTGGACATCATCGTATTCATCATAATGAACGTCATCTTCATCAATTTCCTACTTCCATCGACGTCGTCGTACTGATCATAACAAAGACACACACCATGCATAGATCGTATACTTGTCGCCTAGTGATATTCGTTACGATCATCACCAAAGTTGGTTGTAACACGATATTTAGATGTGTTTGGAGAGGGCAATGTTGATTATTCTATTGAATTTTGTATCGAAACTGTATCGAAAATGATAATTTTATTAACGCAAAACTTACCAAATTAACAGCATCGTTTGAGAGTTCGGCCGCAAACCCGACGGCAACGTCAGTATACAGTCTGTCGATTGACAAAGCAGGTCCTCCGCGGGCCGCCCCGAAGCGCAGAGCACGAATCACGGTGGCCAGCTCTGTCAGATGAGTTGCGTCCTACGATGCGAAAAAAAGAACACCATGATTGCACCGTCGTACAGAAAGTTTGGTAAACCGTATCGTCGACATTCATGTAGTAACACGAGTATTGACACTGCTGAAAAGCAAACACACTTGCACGACTGAGTTCGTTGAACCTACAGCAGTTTCAGCGGTTATTTTTTTCAAAGACTTCCATTTATTCATGATCAATTCAGCACAATCTAATCAAAATCGTCTGAGCTCAGAATGTTACTTATTGTATATATTATTCAATTACCCTGTTATCTCTCTGCCATTCGACTCTTCCTGTCCTGTTCTCACAAAACATTAAAATAAAAACAAGGAAGACAAAACAAAACAAACATAGGGCCAAAGTCCCTGAAGCTACTATAGACATGGATACATGACTGTATGAAATTATCTCACTAAGGTCATCCTAGGGACTTGTAAACCAAATATTAATGCTGTCTGACCAGCAGTTTTGAAAAAACAAGCGACTCAACAGTTGACAGAGCTCTGCTGCGTTATGTAGAGAATAACCTTTTGTGACACATGTATTGATGAAGAAGGTGGATATCTTTGATAGCTCATTTAAGGATGGCCTCACCAAGAATGGAAAAAAAAATTCCGTAAAAATACAGATTTGCATATTTCATCACAATTTTAACAAATCTAAGTTGGGTTATCCCTAGGGACCTGTATACCAAATAACAAAGCTGTCTGACCAGTGGTTATGAAAAAGGAGATTTTTTACCAAAAACACCTTTTTTTGGTGCTAATTTGCATATTTTCAACAATATCAAAAAATTAATAAAAAGAGTTTCTCAAAATCATATATTTTATCCACACAACAAATATCAAATCAGTAAGTACTGCGGTTCTCAAGATATTTGAGTGGACGGACGCCTCACAAACGGACATACATTCATACATACATACATACATACATACAGACTGACAGACTGACGACGGACGCCGGACGGATACCCATCCCAATAGCTTCTATAGACTGTAGTCTATAGTAGCTAAAAAGGGCAATATAAGTGACTAACCTCCATCACTACGATATACCGATTAGGAATTCTTTCTTCCCGTGCGATGGCCGGGATATAGGAGGCGGGTTCTGAGCGCTGGAAGACCGTCAAATCAACATCGAACGGGCGTATATCACTTACTGGCCCGTTCAGGCTGACGTCGAGCTGCTTTATGGCGACGTCTCGGTTAAGTTCGAGCGTGCTTGCGCTGACTTCGTAGACGATATATGAAAAAGTTATCAGGACAGCAGCCCATCGGGCAGCTCCTTGCAAGCGGCAAACCATGGCCGTCTTGTTTGTTCTTGTACCAACAATGAAGAAAGAGGTCGAAGGACAGCGACTTCTGCCGGGATCCTGACGTGCTCGGACGATCGAAGTTACAATACTGAGTGTTGAATCGCAGAACTCACCGAACGCTCTCTTACAGTTCACTTAGAGTTGAAATGGTTGACTGGCGCAGGAAGTTTGTTTATATATCCCGATGATAGGTAGTTCCGAGTACTTAAACAATACGAAGCCGGGATTTGCGGATGGACACTTCCGCGAAGAACGGAAGACCTAAGTTCGGCGAACACAGTTGTTTTGGACCAACTTTTGAACTTTGACCTGCAGGTGACTTGACAATCAGTCTGTGCATATCAGCTAACTTTCGTGATAAACACAGTAACTCAACACACTTGGAGGGACTGTGGTATAAGTATCCGTTGCTTTCTACGAAGTATCTCGATCAAAAAACAGAATGTGTACATTATTTGCTTGGTATCTTTCGAATAAAGTTCGTTCGAAGGCATTGGCACAATAATCGAGATCTACAGATAGGAGCGGTAATTGTCGTCTACTGATAAGATCAACAATCTATACTCGTATTGAAGTCAAATGATAAGTCTAATGATAAGATCGATAAGGGACTGGTCAGTTTCTTCAGCCCGGGGGGCAGTGGATCGGTTGGTTTCAGAGAACTAAAATAATGCATTTTCAATGAAATAAACTTTCATACCTATTAAAATTATCATGAAAACACAAAGTTAAATTCAATTCTCCTTGAAGGAAGAGTAGCTTTAATTTATGACAGTACTTTTCCGCTTTTTTGTTCTGGAATATCAACAACAGTCTCATGCACTCTCCGCAACATTTGACTCCTGTTTTCCTCTGTAGAGGTCCACCATGATGGCGAAAGGGTTAAAGGTACAACATTGCAATGCCCAGTGTTAAACTTGTTCAAATAGCCTGTATGTGTGAAGGCAAGAAGGGAATTTTCAGTCTTGACAAAAAAAATTCATGGATTGGCAATTTATTTGAATGATACTGTACTGATTATTGGACCTGCATGTCTATTTTACACATATGTATGCTATGTTGACAAACTGAAGTCTTGGCATTCCTGTGGCTGATAATATAAACATCTGAAAAATTTGATACAGCTTCTTTACCACAAATGAGGAAAAACAGACATTTACAGTGAGCCGAGTATGAAGTTTTAATTTACAACGGTTCTCTCTTTTATATTAGTGATTGTCATCGATTTATGTACAACAGTTCTTGACATCTCGTTATGCATAGAAAGTGTGAAATGCATTCACAGCTCACTGTATTCACACTTCAAAATTGAAAATCTGAAATTCCAATACTAAAACTGACATGTCAACAATTTCACCAAAACAGAATGACTGAATATTTAAAATTCCTCTCTCTCTCTCTCTCTCTCAATTCACCTTTTTTCTACATTTGTCTCGGGGGGGGTCACTCTGATTTCGAAAGAAAGTTGGAATAGGAGGTGTCAACCTGTTTTCAAAAGTTGGTATAGGGGTCAGCCACTTTTTGATGTGCGCAAAATATTATCCACGACCCCCCCCCGGGGCGAAGAAACTGACAAGTCCCTAATTGTGATCTACCTCTCTGCACTTCTTTCGGGCGAGTTGAAACGTTGTGCAGGTTTGTGGGCAAGCAGAATCTGCCCAATGATTGCTTCGTACACTGCCATCTGTATCCTGAGGGCCTTAGCCGTACTGAGTTTATGGTATATTGAGATGTCATATTAAGTTATGTGGGCTGAGTGTTATGACTATTATATTCCTGATATTTTTATCGTGAGAACTCTCCCTGGTGCGCCCTCTTTGAATCACGCGTTGTAAAAAGTACATGGGCAACCTGATTAAAATCAGATGTAGAGTACGGCGACGTCTTTACTCAGGCGGTATTGGTACATGGGAAGATTCCCCCTGCACTGCCTATAGCTGAGAGCACGGACAAATAAAGGACTGATGTTTTGAAGATAAAGTTTGGGGCCAGAATATAAACTCTCTGAGGTTAACTTGATCAGTGGGGATACACACTCTGTGAAGTAGTGTCACCTCAGGGTGTAGCTTTAGGCTGCCGTGTTGCCCTACTTGCCTTAATTTTTATAGAAATACATTTATCGCAACAAGGACTCTTCCTTTCCAAGTATGTCTCACTCGAACGATGGAATGGCATACTTTTATCGGCAGTTCTCTTTTTGGAGGATGTGGTGGCCCTGAAAAGGGCCGTTTTGTAAGGGTTTGTAGCTGGTGGTGATACCCTGGATGTTATCACGTAGAACTTTACGATGACGCCTCCTTTTCCCAGACCTTTACTTTACCACGACCAGACATACTGATTGGCTGCTAAGTAAGAACGACTTGATGCTTAATTCGCTTTCACTTTATTATTGCATTACGAACGTACAAGCAAACATCAGTAAACATTTACATGTAAAAAGTTGCACTTACTGGTTTCCCGCCCTTTACAGAACAATAGGGCTATGTGCTTGGCCCAGCCTTGGCCTATTGTTCTGGGAGACGCAGTTGTACGTTTATATAAAGGTCAATGTCAGAACACAAACGTTGAAATCCGAAGAGTTATCCTCGGTCAGGTCATGGGTTTAAGAGAAGAATCATCATCTGAATGGCCAGAACCGTGTTGTCTGGAAATCTCGCGTTTCCAATGCTTTATCGTGGCTCTAAATAGTTACTTGACCATGTCATGGAGGTAAAAAACTAGACTTGGTCCAAGTCGGTGAATTTAAAAAAAAATAAAATCATTCGTAATAGTTTCTCTCGTGTCTCTCCTATTTTTTGGTAGCCCAGGCTAGGTTACTAGCGATTGAACTCGTTACATTTGAGTCTGCGCAGTTTTGAGTTAGTTTCTGCAGGATTCCGGGGGTAACTCCCCTGTATAGCGTTCACTTCACTCATCGCGTTCGCCCCACTCTCGTGTTTTACCACAGGGTCCGGCGAGCAATATTCGTCTAGACATTATGAATATGATCAATAAATGTCTTGTATTAAACTTTTTTTCATTATACAAGCCTTTACCTGTGTCTAGTGTGTGCCTATTACTTTACCCTAGCTATCTGTGTATAGTATTTTAAAGAAAACAGTCTATATCTGTTAATTGCCCTTCCTAATCCCCTTCATTAATTTGTTCTGCCGATCGCCAATGCGGGGGCTTATCGCCCTGACCAAATACCTCGTTAGCAGCAGCTACTACCTTATGAGCTGCTAACGAGGTATTTGGTCAGGGCGATAAGCCCCCGCGTTGGCGATCGGCAAAACAAATTAATGAAGGAGATTAGGGAGGGCAATTAACAGATATAGACTGTTTTCTTTGAAATACTATACACAGATAGCTAGGGTAAAGTAATAGGCACACACTAGACACAGGTAAGGCTTGTATAATGAAAAAAAGTTTAATACAAGACATTTATTGATCATATTCATAATTTCTAGACGAATATTGCTCGCCGGACCCTGTGGTTTTACATTAAAACAGAACACAAATCATCGCGTTAACCCCACTCAAATATTCACGAATCACAAACTTGAACCAAGTCTAGTAAAATACCTTCAAGCAGAGACAAAATTGTGAACGTATATCTTTGACCAGAATTATTATGCCAATTCGCGCAATTTTCGTCGATATTCCCAGATATTCAGATATTGCGTCAACCATAGACCCCGGAGCGAGACAACAAACAACATTTCACATCGACGCAAACAATTTTATGAAGAAAAGAGAACGCTATTAAAGGTCATATACGTACAACAGAACTCATACTACCAAATACCTACATGTACTACCCAAGCAAATCTAGGGCCATCCACGGTCCCTCCACAAAAATTTGTGGGCCATCATACACCGTATGTACACATGCTCATATATATCAATGTTGAGTTGATAAAGGAACACTTTATAAATTTTGTTAGAAAGTAAATCATTGATGGCTGTGGTGAGACCATAGGGAAAGAACCAAAACTATTACTTGTTAAATTATATTGATTGATTGACTAGAGCGTCTTGTGCGGACTAATGCCACACCTAGTCCCTACAGTTTACAAGACACTTACGCGTGCAAGACACCGAAGTTATACAGAATGACTTCTTGGAACACCCCAAGCAACATTATGCGTAATTGGTCGTACTCCGTATATGCACATGTTTTGTCTTTTAGGTTTCACAGCTCTTGTTTAAAAACTCGAAGTGAAAGAGCATACTTCAGTGTACAACAATGCGGGTGTCTCGAAACTTCACACCGCTAGTCACATCGCTACAAAAAACAGGAAGTTTGCGTAATACGTCACACCATAGTCCCTCCCCCGGGGTGGAGGGACTGTGCTCAGACATTACACAAGTAGTCTGAGGCACGATCCCTCTGCGTTGATACCCAAACAGTGAAAGTGGAATGTCTCTAATTTCCAATTGTAACAGTGACCCAAATATGAAAAGTGAAAATCAAATAATCATTCGACGATGTACTTCTCAGAAAATTCACCAATTTCTACCAAAATATTACAACAAAGAATATACACAAGATCTTCCTTAGGTACTAGTAAAATCGCGTCAAAGAAAGCGCAGATTCGGAAATCTTCTTAACAAATTCCCTTCATGCAAAGTTGTTCTTTTTCAGGTTTCAAGAGGTTTGTTAACAGAAAATTGTTCGACCCTATTTTCATTTTTTTTAATTGACTGTTTTTCGTATACAGTTCCCGCGTAAATGTCATTACCGACAGATCCACACTTCACCACAACCACACATGGCGGGACCATTTATGCACTGAGAATATGTATTGACTTTTACCCAGGACATGTTTCGTTTTGGAGGGAAATCCAACGGACGGGGTAGGAACCAACTTTGAAGCGATCGTTTATTAAGACAATAGCTTCCATATTGATCGCTTCATTGTTTTGTCTTATAAAACAATGCATGATCGATCATCATGCATTCTGTGATCTTACTGGTTTAAACTATCTCTAGATCTACACACTGTCATACGATTGGTTAAAACTATCTCTCTCCATGATCCTGGCCGACCACATAAAAAGAGGCGCTAGGGCGCCAATTACCATAGTATGAATCTGATAATCAAGCGATACAAACAAAATGTCTGGACGTGGTAAAGGAGGCAAAGCTAAGAGTAAGGGCAAGAGCCGATCCAGCCGTGCTGGCCTGCAGTTCCCCGTTGGTCGTGTGCACCGTTTCTTGCGTAAGGGCAACTACGCCAAGCGTGTTGGTGCTGGTGCTCCAGTCTACTTGGCTGCAGTCCTCGAGTACTTGGCCGCCGAAATCCTCGAGTTGGCAGGCAACGCAGCCCGTGACAACAAGAAGGCCAGAATCATCCCCCGTCACTTGCAGTTGGCCGTCCGTAATGACGAGGAATTGAACAAACTTCTCGGCGGTGTCACCATCGCCCAGGGTGGTGTATTGCCAAACATCCAAGCAGTACTCTTGCCAAAGAAGTCCCAAGCCAAGAAGTAAATCGTGTGCCTAGCATACACATACTAAACGGCCCTTTTCAGGGCCACCACATCCTCAAGAAAGAGAACTACCGCCATACTATCTAATAAATTGTCCATCATCGGTAAATATAGGCAAGGGGTGAAACTCCTCATAGGTTTGCACAGCGAAATGTTGTATATGCCAACAACAAATTATTGGACCTCATTCAAACTTTTGCATAGTAAATGCTTATCATTTCGTCCATTGTAAATAGTAGTAGGGAACTGCGTTACCACATTTATCCAAACGACTGAACGTACATGTCATGGCTGTAATTTGTACATGTGTATAAATTCATTTATTTGTTTGACAAACGTTCAATACAAAAGTAGTAAAAATTTGTAACGTTTTTTTATTCACTAGCACAGAAAACAAAAATACTATACTTACGAAGCATCTAAACCGGTTTCCTCGAGAAGCCCGAGCTGACTTATGGTAGCAGTACATGTTTCGTGTGAAAACTTTTACAAAATCCCGCCTAAACAAAAAATTTGCTAATTTTCTACAAACTTTACCGCCATTTTTGAATTAGGCGCGACGTCATTTTGATCCAATCCATCATCATACGTTTAGGGATTGCATTTGACGCCAAATCAAGAACTATTCCGAGTTTGTCCCAACCCCAAATATCTTACAGAAGTTTTTCATCATATTCGTAGTATTCTAGGTGCTTCAACCACGGAAAGGGGTACATCACACACAGAATGGTGTACAGGTGTCAATCTCTGCCGCCCGAATTGGTCGCTTTTTCCACGAAATCGAGAACTTTCAAATGAGAACAAAGGTATGACATCGCATAAATAATGCACGGCCCTAACAGGGAGGGAATTCGGTCAATGTCAACAATCACTCATGGGAAACCCAGGGGAGTGAGGACTTCCATATCACATAAACACGTCATGGGGGTACAAACGCCTGTACCCCCATGAAGACTTATAGATTGTGATGGGTACTAGAATGCCATAACACAGACCCACTTCAGGTTTTTTTTGTGGAAGGACTTTGGAAAGAACAATGGAGGTAACGTCCATTGTACCTCAAGCAAAATTTGTTGTTTAATTGTAAGAAGGCACATGACTGGTATAAAATACATTATACTCAGGCGATCGAAAATGCTGAGCCGGAGTGAAAAGCCTTCATTTTCTTGTTCTGACAATATTCCTCCGAAATCTAACCCACTACCCCAGCAATCCGTCCAAAAATCTAATTCAACCGACTGTACACGTGCGCATCGACACTGCAATCATACCAAATCCAAACATTAAAAAAGTAAACGTCGGAGGACTTGCACTATGAAACACTAAATTATACAGAATATAAAGGAATACTGTAGAGTAGGTCTCCAATACTGTACATGTAGTGTGTTTCGCCCTCGAGATTGGTACAATTAACACTAACCCTCGAGTAGTGAGAAAAAAGCGTAGTATTGAATAAATTAACAAAGGAGTGTTGGCATATTATTATGCACTTATATTTTGCAGATAATGCAACATTTCAGTTAGTTCTGAAACACCTCAGAACCTTGACTGAATATTTAGTCATGTATGGTTGTGTTGGCGGAGACCCATACACGGCCGAATCTCTTTAGTCAACTTTTATCAGACGTTTCGTGTTCGTGTCGGCTTCATAGACGATCTGCCCAACTTTAGCCCTGCGTACGATGCTGTGTGTTCCCGGCTAGGGAGGGCCACGTGGATAGAGGGACTGTGGGAGGGCGTATACTACGCCGGGTACGCAGGACTAAGTCAACTTAGAACCGGAGTTTTTGTCTGAAAAATATGATTTGGACGATATATCTACGTTTGCTGTCATGACAAATATAAAAGTTATACGCCTGCTTCTTTGACAAGTCTTAAAAGTAGGAGTACGGGGCGCACACTTCTCTATATGTGTAGACAAGATCACAGAACTTAGACTATTTATAAACGAAAGATTTAAGCTTACGGCCGTTGGCGACGCTTACATGCCAGCTGAGCTGAGTCGTCGTCCAGTCCGTTACACTGGCTCTCAAAACAGTTTCTGTTATGGATGGAGGGCCAGCAACATGCGACAGTGACGAAGAGGAGTCTGCTAGCGGTAGTGGCAACATTGCATCCGCAAGACTAAGTCAAAGATCTCGTTTTATGTCTGCGGGATCAAGAGAGAGTGGAACTACCACACATCGGGTTCCCCAGATCGCCGAGGACGTAAATCACTGCAAATACTACTTGCAAGGAACTTGCACAACATGCAGCGAAGGCGTCGAATCTCACGGTAGACTCATCTTCAGGCCCGAGTCTGTATGGGGAGACCGTGAAAGACGAATACTGAGGATTTCTGAGCATACCCTCAGAATTTCAGCAGTGCGCTCTCACAATAAGATCATCTCATCGTGGTTAATTTGCCCGACTGCAGCGTTCCCAAAAGTCACTGACACGGATGCCGTCAACTACTTGCAGTCAGCGACAGAATCGTGCAACATCAGGCATGAAGTCCATCGTTTGATTAGGACCCAGTGTAAGTCACCCGTAAACATGTATTTGTTCTGGTTGAGTAAAACGTAAACATATATTTGTTCTCTTTGAGTAAAACGAAGTTTGGAGCATGAAGATGCAGCCACTGCCACTTCTTGGGGAATGGAGCGCCATCAAGCGACTATTTTCCAACCAGTGGCTTGTTGCTAGCCTATGGTATGTGGCACCTATCAGGGAGAGCTACACAAGTCTTCTCCCCACCTTGTAATGGGGAAGCAAAATGTGATCGTATAGGAAAATTACATTTAGTTATGGGACAGATGCATTAAGTGTATCTTTGGTGATATTTGAGGTTGTATGAGGGAAGTACGGTCCAGGCATGGTGTTTGATGAAACTTTAAGAGCTGCTCCAAAAATAAGTTAGTCCACTTGTACACCACTGTCTGCTAACCAAACTTATAAATTATTTTGATAAAGCCCATTGTAAAATAAGCATATATGTGCACTTTTACTTAATTATTTATTTTAGTGTATAATAATGAAACTAGATTTTAATTTCGAAGATTGAAGATCCATGGTTACTGCATTGCACGTCTAATTTCTTTGATAGAACTATCGCAACCTCATACCCGTAGGCCTACATACAATGCTTTCCTATGGCAATCACAGCTGTAAAGAATTAAAAGAAGTGCATCTGTATTGATTCTGTGGAACAAAAGTAATATTTCTGTCGTCGTTTTGTGTTTTGCAGGGAGTGTGGAACTAGAGAGTGACAATTTTCTCCACTTTATCAGAGATTTTTCAGAGAATCATGTCATGGAAGAGATTCCAAAACACAAACTCTTAAGCTTTGTGGATTCTGTAAGTACATGTATTCATGGATTTTGTAATGACTTTTAGAAACAGACTGGAACAATGTGGATGATTATAAATACGGTTGTAGAGTTTTTAGACGGGGATGGTGGAAATGCAGAGATCTGACTGGTCTAGATGTTAAAACAACCATGCTATATCACAAATATATCATGGTTAGAACACTTGCAAACTCTCAGAATTCCTTTTTTTGTCATTTCGTGCCAAAATAGCAATTTAGCAAATAGCAATAGCAAATAAACCACACCCAGCAATGGGTATACCACTCAGTTTTGACCAGTTCACTCCATATATGCACTTGCTATCACTCATCCATATATTGTAAACTGGTCAACACTGTATGGTGTACTACAGCTTGGTAGATAATGTGCGTCAGAGACAGATGTTTGGACTCTCAAACTTTTATGATTCTTTCTAATCTATCACTTGTGGGATTCCTTTTTAAAGCTCTTTGTATGAGAAAACTTTCCACTCTCTTAGTTTTTCGAAAATGGAAAATGTTATTCTCTCCATAGAGTTAACACACGGTAGCAGCCATTTTGAATTTAGACATTGGTAATTATCGGGTAATTTATTTTTGTTGTACCAAAATTTGCAAGGTGACCCCCGATTTTTATTCTTGATTTTGAAAGAGGGTAGTTGAAAAATTCCTCCAAGAAAGTTTGAGCAAAAGGTAATGTCTTTCATTTTCGAGGTGCGTACCACCTGAAATAAGTATGTGCGTCAGCTTGCACATTGACTTTATGAGATCTGCAGTGGGGGTTGAGATCAGCGCTCTGATTGCCATATAGAAAGCAGTTCCAGTCATCAACACAGAACCAAACTTTTTAAAGTCAAATTTTTCACTCCACACACAGTAGTGATTAGCTGAAATGACATTGAACAGACTAATATGTCATGGTTACTGCATATCATCATACAGGGCAAATACTTGAGTTTGATAATTGGAGGAGGCCTCAAATTTCATACAGTTTTATTCGATGAACACTATCAACATTTTGAGCCTACATGGAGGATCTTCAACAGGAATCCATGCCATTCCACTTGAAAAGTGTTATCTGTCTTGATGAAGATCCTCTGTGTAGGATCGAAGCATTGATAGTGTTTATCAAATAAAATTGTATAAAATCCGACGCCTGCCTGCTCCATTTATAGGACTTGTCATACATGGGGCTCTGGTCTCATACTTGGGCAGCATATCAACCCTGTAGTTGGACTGACTTTAGTCAACACAAACAAATACTGTGGCAAATAATTGTTCACCATCAGTGAACAGGAATATTTCAAATGTTTGCTACGTGGGTAACTTTGAAAAAGCCGAGAGGGGGTCTGAGCAAGACTTGCTAATATATGCAGGAGTTTCTGAAGGGGGTGGATGGCAAAACATGGGCATACAGTCAAGAGGAACAATACTCATGTTGACTGGTTGCAAAACATGTACCTGGGATAGGGCATACTGTCAGGAGGGGCAATACTTATATTGATTGATGGCAAAACATTTATAACGGATACGCAAAGAGTTGGGAGGGACAATACTCATATCGATTGATGGCAAAAAATGTATCAGGGATAGGGCATATACTGTCGGGAGGGGGCAATACTACTATTGATTGATCTTTGGCAAAAAGCTTCTACTTTCTACTTTCATTTTTTTTAATTTTGTTGAAAAGATCTTAGAGTAGCAAATACACATAAAAATACCTCTAGTCACAATGTCTTGAAACAGACCAGTGTGCAGCAGCCCCTTTTATGCACCGTACATAATACAGCCAGAGTAAAAAAGTAAATGTTCCTCAAATTTTTTTTGCAAAGCTGCAGAGGCAGCAAGCAAATGTTTAAAATTTATTTTTTACGAATCAGCAGAATCTCCTCCTGGTTACATTGTTACTGACATGGAGTCTAGATTTTACAAACTGTCCACGATTATAGAGGCAGTACATTTACAGGCAGTGTTGACAGAACAAATTCTGAGATATGTAAAACAATAAGTGCCCTAAAAGTATAACAATTGCAGTATTGTCTTTTAGTCCTCAAGTTCGGGTCTAACAATTTGCTTTTTTATTTTGATTAAAGACATACATATGCCACAATTTCAAAACAAAATTATTTTAAATTTTCACGAAACTGAAATAGTGAAATCTTTACTAACTCCAAAAGTTTTAAAATGAGACCCTATAAGTGGTAGCCCAGACAAGCAATGGAAAAATTTGAGAGTCCAAATATCTGCCCCCAAGGCGCAATTTACGTTAATAGTTGTTGTTGCACATAACAGTTTTTTTACCTGGGTGAGTAGGGTTTATTTCCCTGTGATCAAATCAGTGCTGTTTGCATTCAGGAAGTACCGAGCACCAAGGAATGTGAGGTCACCTACAACCACCGCAGTGCACTGTACAGATGGATAGAGGTGTGCAAATTGATGACGCCAGGTACGGTCAAAATTCCGGAACTACGCTTTGATGATTTACTTGCTGAATTGATACGCTGTGCGGGAGAGGCAGCTGGAATCACCGTCTTGATAAAGTAGGTACTGGATTGTTTGTTTGTACTTGTGTCTCAAGGTTATAGACAGTATGATTGTGCATCACAGTTCAGTTGGTCAACTTAACCCTTTGCATCCTGACCCCCTGGTGACCTATGACATCATGTGGACATTTTTGTCCAAGCCGGGTTCAAAGTGCTAAGGTAGTAAGCGCCTCAAAAAGGAAAGCCTTAAACCTTTGCTCAAACTTTTCTCAAGGAATCTTTCAACCATTCTTTCAAAATCAAGAATGAAAATTTGGGGTCACCATGCTAATTTTGGTACTGGAGAAACAAATCGCCCAATATTAACTAAATGTCAAATTCAAAATGGCCACCATCCTTGTGTTAACTCTATGGAGGAAAATAAAATTTTTGATTTTCAAAAACCTAAGGCAGTGAAAGTATTACTTATACGAGCACCCACAAGTGGTAGATTAGAAAAGAATTGTGAAAGTTTGAGAGTCCAAATATTTGTCCTCGAGGTATATTCTACCTTAAGATAAGTGCATTGTGTGCTTGAAAGCAGAAAAATTATTCCCCGTCTGTTTACTATACCTTTGAAAAGTCCTTGAATTTTAAAGGCTCCTTGAAATCCTGAAAAGTCCTCGAAAATCGAATTTTTCCCGGAAATTGATAAGCATTTTTCCAATCTACCATCTTAGTTTTTCGAAAATCGAAAATTGTATTTTGCCCCATAAAGTTATCACAGGGATGGTGGCCATTTTGAATTTCGGTATCAATATATTCTTTGTAGTTTGTTTCTCAAGTACCAAACTTTGCATGGGACCCTTGACTTTTATTTTTTATCAGGTAAGATCATGGTTGAAAGTTTTATCAAGGAAAGTTTGAGCAAAAGTTTAAGTCTTTCATTTTAGAGGCGCAAACTACCTTAAAGGATATTACCACCATCCGTGTTTGAAGGGGCTGTCATATTCCATACTATGTCAAAATCTTAAATTTTCTGTTTTTTTCACAGTATGAGAGAGTCGTCAAGACGTGAGTTTAAAGTGTGTGGCAATACAGTCACGGTACAAAGTAACATTGAAGTGTCATGTTCTTCTGAAGTAATAATGAATGTCATCACACACACAGAGGTTTGTACTTTAACCCTTTTACCACAATGGTTTGGCCCAAACCCATTGTTATCAATGGGGAGTGCGGACCGGCTCACAGGGAATTTGGGGCGGACAGATTATTAGGTGGCTCTGTGATAGAAAGGCTAGAAAATGTGCCAAGTTAATATATGCAACAGAAGTAAAGGTTTAGAAACCAGCATTTCACTAAGCTCGAGGTAGCAGCAAATTCTGCAAGACTGAATGCTTTCGCCAATTTGCGGAAAGAGTAACTACAAATTCACCAGACTACGTTTCAGAGTTTCTTTTTCACCTCGATTGATCCTGGGCCTGTGCACATACCTAAAGATATAGAGGGACACCAGTCTTGATGTCAAGCTGTGCATTGTATCAGCTACTTCATTTTGTAGTGACTGAAAACTCAATGTGTTCAACTTAAAACCAATGTGATGATTCCTTATATTCTGACATCTTAGAAAAGTGGTTCTGTCACTTTTTTTCTCTTATAAAGCCAGTTTCTTGTTACGTGATCATAATGGCTGCGTTTTTAGTCTGCAGATTACATTCTTTCCAGTAAACTAAATACATTTGCTTTCTGTCCTGTTTCCTTTCCTTTTCCCACACAGCAAAGCTGCTCTCCGAGTGACTCCGGGTGCTGTGATATGGAAGCAATATTAGGACAGATATCAGCAAAGTGTTTGGCTGTGGCTGGAGATAGTCCATTCGGCAATGATTCTCACAAGACTGTGTACAATGTGTCCGTGATAGCCAAGCGTGTCGATGATGCCTGGAAATTGATTGTTATTCCAGTCCAATGCCATTTTTCACGCAACACCTTGCGTACAATGGAGGAGTGCCCCATTCCTAATCCATTAAGGAAATCATTTATACTTCATGATGAACTTGTCTTTGAAGAAGACATTTATAGTCTTGAGGTTTTCAAACTTTTGTACCGCTCATTTAAAGCCGTTCTTCTTATTTATAAAAGATGTTTTCAAGATACCTAAGATATAGGAAAGTGGGTCAAATTTATCCACCCTTTTCACAGCCAGTTTCCAATGACCCTATTGTTTTTTGCTGTATTATTATACTTACACTAACAGAAGTATGAGAGGGTAAACTAACCATAGCACAGTATTACTACCGAGTGTACATGATAGGTTAGACTGGCCCAAGTTGCATGGCTTTTCTTTGATGTACTACTGGCTGGCCAAGCGCTTTTGGCCATTGCGTTCACCCAACAATCTTCACGACAGTCTACCAGAAAATACTGCTTCAATTTTGCGATTACTTCACCACTAACGCACAACAGTCTGCTGAAGTTTATTCCTTCAATTTACTCTGTTTTGATATTGATAAGCCAACAGACTGGATATGTCTAATGATATGTAAATTCATGAGAGTGGGTACTGACCTACGAAAACCAACTCACACAGCAACAAAGGTGGAATTAGCAACGGCAGTCCATTACTATGATGATATTCATATTTCACTCACGTAATTCTGTAACATAATTTCTATCACTCTATAAAGATAAAAAATCAATCGGAAAATGTTGAACTCTAAACATTGATCTTTGCAGTTGTCACCTTTTCAATAGTCTTTGGAGTCATTTCACTGTGGTATTATCAGAAGAAAATAGATGGGAAAATTTCTCATGAAACATTGTAATTAAGAGTACACCTGTCTTCAAGTGTACAGTCACTAGAAATGTGTAACACCAAAGATACGTGAAAATTGTCGAATAATATGACATTTATATGACACTTTGTGCCCGACTAGTTATTGTTTTATTAGCAGTTTGCGCCATGGACGTGACAGCGACTACATGTATGTTAACCTGGAGGCTGGAACTAGAAAATGGGATGAGAAACGACGAAGCTGTGTCTGCGTAGTACGGAAAGCGCCCTCAAACGGCGTACCCTTCAGTCTATTTAGCCACTGACAAGGTCTGCTATGTGCCACGTTATAGTCTCCTAAAATGGATGGAAAACTAATCAAATGCGGTAAAACAACTATTCGATTTACAAAGTGGCGTTGTTCTCTTGTAAGTGATTACTTCCTTTGATTTCTGCTGTAACACATAATAGATAACAGTCTTTATACTATTTTAGATGGATAAGAAACGGGTCTTGTAAAAAATGCAACGAAAAATTCTTGCCTTTACACTGCTTTACGCGGGTTGAACAGCATCTTTTCTATCACAACTAACGTACCTTGACACCTACTCTATACAATCTTGATAGTATCACACTTGATTTTTTCAACCGTATGAGTGCAAAGAGTTCGGTTTTAGTTTTCCCTCCAGGAGTCCTTGTCGAGACTTCTTCAGAAGTGTAGAAAGAAAGTGTTGAAGGTAAAATGAGACGTTTTGACAAACGCGCCGTATGCAATGTGTAAAGTGATAAAAGGCGTACCTAGTGCCTGGGATACAGAAATCGTCGTCCCCTGGAATCACTTTAAAACATGAACAAGTATTGCACGGAGACATCCCGTCCTCAATGGGATCGCCTTATCAGTACATCTTGATTGAAAGTTCCATCTGTTGATGTCTGTCGTGGTCTTATTGTGTCTGAGTGTTTTAATGATCATGGGGAATAATGTTTGTTTTACGACCATTTGATGTTGACATTTCATCAACGAGGGCACATCCAGTTGGACATTCCGTCCTTTTGGCACACCCATCAATACACAACGAAGGCTTATCTCTGCTTCCCTTTTACGCGTTGGCTTTGCCCATAACAGCATATTGCTCATGACATTTGCGATGTTTTGAGACCCTGTATATCACTTCATATAACTGGAAATGTGCTACTGAGAAAAGATCACAATTCTTGGTCTGGTCCCCGGATTTATCGACCCAGTGCGAATTTAGAAAGCATATGGCGTGATGAGATGAGATGAGATAAGAGATATAAATATTGTTCTCCACATATGACGTTCTATGGCTGTGTAAATCGTAACTGAATGGCGGCATAGGAGTTGCTCGACGAAAAATGTCACGTGACGTCAGCGAAATTCAGGAGATAAAATAACAAACAGAATTGGGTTCCACCTGCCATCCAATAAAAACACCACAGCGACTTTGATATGTCGCACAAGTGCCGCGGAAGCCCCCTCCAGAGTAATCATTCACAAGGCTCACTGTCGAAATTAAAACATCTCGTGATCACAGCCATTTCAGCTTTGGAAGCACTGATGATTCGACATCGATGATTCGCGCGTCATTTGCATGGTTCGAAGATTAAAGGAGCTAGAGGATGACGGGATATTTCAGTGGCGTATGAGTACGTCTGAAATGACTAAGTAAATACTTCTGTGAAAGGGAGATAAAACTTGCCTCATATACCATTGAACTATGGGAACACTTTATACGAAAATAGGACTGAGCGGTCCCAGTTCACGGACATGCACTGACAACGACAATATTGACACGACAAGAAGTGACGTAAGTAACTACAACAACAACGTGTCCTTCATCTGCATTCGTCACCAACACGTTATCAAAACAAACGACGCACGAGTCCCTTGCGATGTAATCTGTAAAACCGCTGTCTTGATAAATGAATAAAGGGAGAGGCTTATAATTTATCAACGCTCGGTATCAACGTGCAGATACTAAACGTTTCCTTTGATCAGATTTTCTTTAGTTTCTACGTTTGATACTATTAATTTGAACCGCTTTATAACGTTTTTTCTTCAACAATATTTGTATATCAATCTTATAAAATGATAAAGCGTCCTTTTGGTATTTCACGATGAACGATTCACTCGACTTTCCGATCGAAGTCAGTAGCACTTGAACTGGTTCTGCTGTTTACAAAGTCAAATCCGAGATTTACTGATACGCAATACTACTTGAAAACAAACTGTTCACAAAAAACAACGCAGTCGTTCCAAGAATCGACAAAGCAATTATCAAAGTAATCGGGCACGAAGAACTAATTATAAAGGTATCGTCCAGAGTAATGAATGGCCTGTGCATAAATCTTAAAGACTGTTTCATTAGCTCGGACTTACAGGGAAATTTCAAGAGGCTTGTTAAACATTGAAAAACGATCAAGGTTCGCAAAGCCACTCAGTACAGTGGAGCGGAGAAAGGTATGTGCGTTCTGCTGATGTGTGATTGAACTCAGAACTATAGTAATGTAAATATGTGTCTAAATGTATATGAAAGCAAAACAATGTAATTTTGTTCAATAAATGTGCATTTTACAATGTTTGAACACATTTACATCAGTGATGCATATGTGGCAAAACATTATATATATATATATATATATATATATATATATATATATATATATATATATATATAATATATGGTTTTATTTAAATATATAAATATATATATATATATATATATATATATATATATATATATATATACACGGTTAATGTCTGTATATACATATATAACGCAATGCTCCATTTCTAATTACTTTCGGTGTGGCAGTGATTTACCAAGACGACACGGGTTTGTGATATTTTCCCACTTTCCTTGTTCCTTGAAATTATACGTTTTCTGTCGTGCGCAGTCAACTGTCATTTTGACATAACGTTGTTTTTTATCCACCTGAACTTGAAAAAAAGGCTGTCGCATATTGTCAGAATCGATACGCACGAGGACGAGAGACACTGGTCCATTACTCAGAGTTGAGGTGTATCCTCTCGCTGGAATCACGTATGTGTTTTACAGCCAAGTCTACTTGTCAGTATTCCACACGCTTCTTAAAGCAGATTAAATCTGTCTTGTCACAACAGAGGCGGTTGCAACGAGATTGCTACACGACGCTTCATAAATTCGCCACCATTACGACCGTAAATTTCAATCTGCACATTTTCGCGCCTACGGGTAAGTGAAAACTACACTTTGTGACGTATATTGCTGAGTTCATCGCACTCCTCGACTCCTCGTCTCCGAGGCTGCATAGATACGTTAGCGTCACCATTACCGTCATGCATTTTTTTCGCTGCGATGAAATAGACTCACCTTGGCAAGTGCATGTTTTAGAGTCAAAAATGTACATTACTAGTGGTAGAGGCCGACGAGTATGCGTTCGTACTTTATTTTGAGTTTATTGTCATAGAAACCACAGTCACTTGTGGTTCGACCACACGGCGAAGGGCCCTGCAACCATTAGTAAGATTACTTCAGGTGCCACCAACGAAACTGTTCGTGCAAAACGGTGTCGGTGCACAGATTTTCAGCGAGCAAGCAATTTAAAAGTAATCAGCGGACGGGGAGAAAAGGTCAGTATTTACATCGGGCGGGGAAGAAATTTCAGATTTTTCAGTGGACAGGGAGAAAATTTCCGGCAGTGGGTGGAGGGAGGGGAATGCTGTGGTCGATAGAACTTCAGGGAAGGTGAAAGCGCCTAACTTAGGCCAAGAAAAATAAAATGTTTGTTTCTCATCCTAGACATATTGCAAAAATGATGCGGTGACGCGTTTTTTTTCCTCTCAATTTCTTATTCTTCAACAAACGAACGCGCAAAAAACATGAAAACAACACAGGAATGCACGCAGAGATAGATGCACGGCAGTGTTGCTTTAATTTTTCTTGTATAGCAACAGTTCTGCGGTTTGACTTTTAGTTCAGCAATGTACAGTTTTGACACCTTAATAAAACAGTGACACATGTGTACAGTTCTGAATGAAATGTTGGTGTCCGTTACTTTTTTACAGTTCTGTTTTAAACAGCACTGTGTTATGCACTATCGTCACTTATTTTTGCGGGGTTTTTTTTTCATTTTATTTCCTCATGAACAGAAAA
Organism: Ptychodera flava; assembly: GCA_001465055.1. Taxonomy (NCBI): domain Eukaryota; kingdom Metazoa; phylum Hemichordata; class Enteropneusta; family Ptychoderidae; genus Ptychodera; species Ptychodera flava. The sequence goes on from LD371250.1 coordinate 235,902, forward strand.
AAGGTTGACGCGGCGGGTCTGAATTGACACGAGCGAGGATGAGAAACAAACTTTTTATTTTTCTTAGCATTAGAAGGGAGCAATGTTCAAAAGTTGAAATGATTAGATTTTTGCTTGCACAGTTTTGTGTTGATTGTGTTAAGTTGCATCCATGCTCTGAACGAACTCACACATGGTGATTGAGTAAATAGTTTATTAAATGAAATGTACATGTGGGAATATGTACATCAAGTGGGCAAAGGGGACCTTACAGTGGTGGGGAGAGGACAGCAGTATAGTTGGCGCCACCTGTATCTTTCTAATACTGACAAGGGTCTCCGTCGTGTATCGAACCACAAGCGACTGTGGTAGAAAGAGGAGTTTAAGGGGAGTCAGTTATACAAGCCTGACAGTATTAAACTTCAGTATTAATTGTGAGTGAATATACAAAACCTTATCAGGTAAAATTGTACGGTTCTATAGCCGGGAACAGGAAAGCTGAAGAACAGCTGTGTTACTCCTGGTAAAATTAAGTGACCATTACGGCTACATCGACATACATGTAAATCATGTCACTTCCTTTTCTGCGGGCAAAAAGCACAGACCCCTCTCAGCGCCAATGGTCTTAAATTTTAACTGTTGTGACAAGACGAGAAATGTTTCCACTCAAGCATAGAACACAGCGAAGACCTAAACACCAACCCAATCTCAGCAATCCACACTCGAATCGGAATACGCTTTCACATGTTCAGGCTATAGGAGTATTGTATCCATAGAAAGTAGCGCAGCGCTGTTCCATAGAAGGCAGAACCGCATACTGCTTATATGCCAGTGCATGATTTAGTCAGTGAAGTGTCAGGCTCTCTAATCATACCACGCCATTTATATCTTCGCGTCCTTCTGCAGTTGTTCTCACAAAATTTTGCATCACCATAATATTGATACTGTAGTGACATGGATGTTTCCCCTAGGTAGATGACATTTTTAATTCCCTTTTAACAAAACATGATTAAACAAACAATGAGTAATGTGCAGTGTGTCGGAAGCCTTTAGCTGATTGGTTGGTTGGTTGAAACTCACTGCTGTTATTGAACTACTGTATTTCTAAGCAGCCAATCAGCTAGAGAATAGCCCCCTTGTTCCAGACACTCTACAATGCATTAAGTACCACCAATGTTCCGAAACGATATAACCTTCCGAGCTGCAATGCATTGCCAGAACAATGAATGAATGAATGAATGAATGAATGAATGAATGAATGAATGAATGAATGAATGAATGAATGGCTGGATGGATGAATGAATGGATGGATGGATGAATGAATGATTGAATGAATGAATGAATGAATGGATGGATGGATGGATGGATGGATGGGTGGATGGATGGATGGATGGATGGATGGATGGATGGATGGATGGATGGATTGGTGGATGGATGGATGAATGAATGAACGTACAGTCCTGCAACAATAGCAAACAAGTTTATTGCTGGGAAAGTGTTTTTCCCAAACTCGTATGTCCATGCAAGCAATGTCCTCTACGCTACACCCAGGTCGGTATTTCCAGATGTTGAGATATTGCTTAAAGTGGCAAGCAAGCTCTGCTACACCGGTGATCAACTTATGCAAGAACTCATCCGTCAACGTGGTGCACAGGGACAAACGCTGGAAGCTTGAAGGATGTGTCTGCGTCAACAATCTGACAGCCTGAAGTTGACTTCAGCTGTAGCAAAAGGTTCGTCCGAACTAACTTCAGTTTGGCTGCAATACAAGCTAACAAGAATTTGACATATTCCCAAAGACTCAAAGACACCTGTTTTGCAGAAATATTATACAACAATCACACAATATCTGAAGCCGTACTCGTTATAAAAAGTGCGCACGTGATCACTTACGTTAGCTGTACTGACTGGTCATTCAATAGTAGAAGCCCATTCATTAACGTATATTCAAAATACTCTGTAAATCAATTTTTTTCGACGCCATTTTATACAGGTATAGTCGTTGCTCATATGAGAATGTTGGATTGTTTGAAAAAACTCTAAGATTTACGAAGGAATGTACACGTATCTTCATAACCTTGTATGAAATTGAAATATTCGTTCTTCTTACCATAGACCCTCGAGGGTCTATGCTCTGACCGCGCACATGTGGTTGAATATATTCAACCCAATTTAACAGGGAAAAGGCAAATCCTCTTCGTCGCCAGGGAGCCACGCCTCTTGACAACGGTACAATACTGGGATACCCTATGACAAGACCGCAGTCATTTCGCAAGAACCTCATGGTTATAGTGTTGACTTATTCTAATCTCTAGCACAGAGCACGAAACTTCCATTTGAAATTCGCTTCATATGTTAAGGTATCGAAGTACACTCGCAATGAGTGCTAGGGGACTATTAGCTCACCGGTAATAAGGAATTCGAGACAGAGCGGCGACCAGTTGAAAGCTCTTATTATGTCGGCTGTGTCCGATGAAGACAAATAACAGGTAGCAAATCAATATAAGACAATGTTAATAAGAATGAAGACACTCCTGCCGGATCCAAGCAAACCTGAAAATATTGCTGGAGTTATCTCGATACTTTGCAAGATTGAAATTTATAAGGAATAAGGGATGTATGACCTTTTTATACAGCTGGCACTGAGACGAATGCTCATTCCAAAGTACACAGAAATGAGTGGCGTTTTTTTTCTGTCCTTGACCACAAAGAAACTAAAGTGAAAGTTATTAAAATGTCAAGGTCAATAAGGCTCAAGTGAAACCTTATATATATATATATATATATATATATATATATATATATATATATATATATATATATATATATATATAAGGGATGCTGGAGAATTGAATTTACAATGTCATCTCTTTGACAATGTCATGTCAATTCTCCAGCATCCCTTATATATCTCGCTCTACTTTTGTATTGAGCACTTTGTATCGGACATTAAGTAGAACCGCATACTTCGTATATATATATATATATATATATATATATATATATATATATATATATATATATATATATATATATATATATTTAAGTCGGAATTTAATTCATAAAGTTCTTTTACTCATAGTGTCTCCCCGGCTATCCTCGAATACATCAATATATTTAATAAATGGCAGTGTGGAAGGCAGTGAATCCACAACAGGAGTTCAACAAAACCAATCAATTCAATTTATTTTCATTGTATGTGTTCAGTTTGCATCACAATACCCAGAGCCACAACTCTGTCGACGTCCGAACTTCATTGAAATATCTTCCGACGGGTCACGTGGTCAGTTGCCCCGGGTCTAAAACTTACACGCTTTGGGTATAAATTACATCAAGAAGAAACTTTAATACTCATGCGCACGGTTATCCATAGCCTTCACAAGCAAGAAATGTCCTCGGAGATCCGAGACGCATCTATTTCTAAGTACTATGATATGTATCCGGTAAATTTGATCATAGATCCAGGGTCTATAATTTAATACTGAGAAAATGGCAATTAACAGATACATTACCGATGCGGTCGAATCTTTAATACTACAGCTGCCTGCAGTGCAACCAAATATTAATAACATTTTCCTATAAATGTAAAATCCTAGGTAGCTCATTTTTTCCTTCTGCGAAATCCTACATCCAGAAGGGCAAAAAGTAGCAGCTTATAGCAGCGTAGACAAGACGGGTAGAAGTAAAATTCAATTTACGAATCTTGAGGGCAAGAGATGTATCGCAATCTTTAAATTGTAAGTCCCAGTAATTCAATTTTTTACCCGGCCCAAGCAATTTTCAGTGTAATACAGCTGCTCTTCCTTGAATATGCTTTTCTAAGGTCCTGGACAATTTAATGAAACGTGCACCGAGCAAGCATACAGCGAGTTGTTATGAGTTCTCAAAATGAGAGCAATTGAGTGTCCAATCCGACAGAAAACTAAGCCGCCGTCGTGTGCAAATTATAATTCTAGCACGTACTGAAATAGAATGACCCCATCAAAAGTTTGCGACCTAATTTCATAAAAATCACACGACTTTGAAAATTTAGTGGAATTTTCGGCGCTTTTACGATAGAGTCTTGCATCATTTATCATTACGGTGATAAATAAAAGTTGCTGTTTCTAATTGGGAACAGGCACATATTTTATTTACCGGTAAAACGTTATTTTTGTAAATGGTGGCAAGAAATCGCCGACACTGTCTTTCTATGACCGGAATGTTGTCATTTTGAGCAAATCATGATTTATCTATAAATGTCAAATTTGTAAAAAAAATTATTTGCTACTTAAATATTCATTTTTGTCTGATAAATTGTTTCCTTTTAAGCACCAACAGTGTCAGATTAACTCCTGTACACATTTTATTGATTCAATTATATAAGACTTCAAAAACCTAATACACAGCCTTTATCTCCATATAATTCTAGAATTCTACCCCTGAAATATAACGGCCGTCCAAATACAAATGTTGTCAGCGGTAACGATTTAAGCGTCAAAATGATGAATAAATCAGTGTCCTATATGGTGTGAGAAGAGCAATTTTTACAAACGTACTGTATTTGACAAACGCCTTTGTTTTCGACAAATCATCGTTACACTGTAATATGTTCACAGCAACTGGTGCCATGCAATTCATATTAATAAGGATTGCTCTCAAATTAATTTATGCTAAAAGCTATACCAGTGTTTGCGATGTCTTGGCTGTACTGATTTGATGAGTGACATATCTGTTTACCTGTACATATGTGTTTTTTTCGAAAAATGCAAAATAAATCCAGTTTCTTCAGCACATTTAGTCTTAAGACCTCTCTTTGGTTACGGTTTACGCTGCGCTTCCACATGGAAGCAAATCTACCCCATTCATCCCCCCACCCCCCGATGCCACATACTTAACTAGTACTCTTCAACGACAAAATTCTCTATATGTCCAAATCTGGACAACCAGACTTCCCGAGAAGTTAAAATACATGTACTGATAAATTGTCACATTACAAACCGACTTTTATGTTCAAGGTTTTATTATTATATTGAGTATCGGTGCACCAGTTTGTATTGCAATATTGTCAACCTGTATACAGTGTCATTGCTGATATTTGAATTCAAACGATAGCAACAAAAATCGACCTGCACGATCCATGCGAGTCTCTCATAGTGACAGCTGCATGAGAGATAGGTTGCATATATACCAGCCTCGAGCATACCCCTTTACGGCGTAGTCAGCCTCTGCCTGCCAGATTTCCTTTATCGCCGGGATGGTTGGTTGTGACGTATCCAATACACATCGAGTATAAACCATTGACCTTTACAATAATTGATAGCCACATAGCGATGTTTAATATTAAAGGGGGTTGGACGGAAATTGCTGTGTAAGTCAGAGTAATATATCTTTATTTGTAATTGACTCGTGAGGGGAAAAACTACTCAGTTTGTTTATTAAAATGGGATTGAAATCCCGAATTAAATAGTTTAAGTACTACGCGGAATACGTTCAATGTTTCTACAAACAGCGGGAAAGATACAGAAAGAAAATTTCGCCGATAACCATACGTGTATCGATGTTGTCGGTGCACCGGCGCTCCTTAGCTGGGTATAGTCTGCTAAGTAGATCGATTTTCGGCTCGATTTATCGATCGATAAATCGAGCCGAAAATCGATCAACTTAGCAGACTACCCAGCTAAGGAGCGCCTGTGTGTCGGTGTCATGGGATTAAAGCGCTCAGGTAGACGACGGAACCTTCTCTGTACACAAATCTACATTCAGGTAGTAACTGGCATTAGCATGCTGAACAAACGGTCGCCGTGGCATCTTCCAAAATTGAAATTACATCAGACCCTTCTAATGTATTGAATGTTTCTTGGGTTTCACGTATTCGAGTTTTCCAGCCGAGCAGGGCTTGTACAGGACAAAACCTGGCATTACGGTCTCTGGGACTAATTCATTGTATCTTGCAGTTTGCAACGGCTGTAGTGTCCTCGACTCCTATTTTCCCTATTTCCGTCGAAGACCCATTTGTCGAGTGACTTTTGTTCAAATACTGACAGCCGTAAGCAGATGTATCTTCCGTAGATGTATCTTCATGACGTAAACAGCAAATGGCGTTACGCGGAGTAACGGGCTTGATGGATTTTGCCGGGAGTGTTTAATCGGATCCAGTTTCTTTTTTTTCCCAAATGTCAAAAGGTCATCAACTGTAACGCGAGATATAGTCATTGGCGATATTCATGAAAACGTGATAGTTTATTATATGAAATGACGCAAGAGGCTTTCTAGGGATATACGACGGGCTTTCCTATCTAGAAAGTGTACTGTGTACTAGCCCAGGTCACTATCTTTCAGTAAGGGATTGACCATTGGATGTTTGGAGGGGTGGTCAGGGCAGTGATGGCTCTTCACACAGTGTTTGCCTTGAAGAGATTTTTCCAATTCTTTGAATACACGATCCCAAGAACTGATAATCGATCCTTTGTAATTTTAAGCGATCCAATTGCCTTTCCGTCTGCTGTCACAACCCCTTTGATGATTAGTCGATCCAGGAGTGCAGATGTTTGAATATGACTGAGGTATTGAAATTTATCCACCATTGGCATAAGTAGACTATATCGGATGCTAGATCTCGGCCTGCTTAGAGCGATCCACCCTTGACTTTGAAGCCCACCTTTCGTATCTGAGATCTATCCCTCAACGGAAGGATAAATGTAGGACGCAAATTCCTCAAGTCTTTACGACGAGTCTGGTGACGCAATGGATTATCCTCTGACGAGGTTTACAAAAGTCACAAGACGGACATTTTTGTCCCTTCACCCGGTTCATTCTATAAAAACAAGTTTAAATTAAAAATATTCCATATCGTGTATGTTATTAAGTGCGAGTCAGCCTAACACTTTGCCTACAATATCGTGTTCACACAGGGCCCGTTGATATGTTTCTGAAACGTCTTAGGGCAAATACTGTCATAAAAATTACCTGTGAACGCTCCTTAGTGTTCCTGGAACGTTTCAGCTCTGAGACGGTGTTGCCGGTCAGACCTGAGCCGGTGGGGTTAAATTAAGTCTATCCGCAACATGTCTGCATGGACAGAGCCGTGTTAGGGAGCCGTCATTATTTACGGCCTGGGAATAGGAAATATGTGAAGGGGGTCACTCAAAAATTTAAAACTTCAAGGGGGGTTGCTCAAACTGTTGAGAGGAAGAAGGGGGGGTTACTTGATTTTTAGTGCAAAATAAAAATGAAACCCCCTCACAAATAGCACCATTGCGCACATCAATTTCTCAAAATTCTCGATGCTCTCCCCTTTGGAGTGTTCTAACAGTTTTAAAAAGCAAATTAAAAACACCGCTCAGATTGCACCAGAATGCACCATTGCACACATCAATTTTCCACACATGATAGGGGACACTCCCTCTTGACACTCCCCCGTCAGCGTCTCGCGTGTTTCCCCCCTGTACTTTCAAATTCTGTCCAGTCAGATATCCTTGTGAAAACCCTGTCATGGTTGATAACCATCCAAATTAAGCAATACTATATGGTTGGATACTGGTTATATTGTATTTTGTTGTCAGTTAGAATTTCATTGTGTTGGTTTCACCTTTTTCAACCGTCATGAGATAACCGATGATAATCTACATCAGGATTTGAAAGGTCTTTACTATTGCTGTATTTTTGTAAATTTTACAAATACATATATCGGTATTTAACTTTTCTAAGTGGTAGGGGGGAGTCAGTCAAATTTCTGAGTTAGAGATGAAGTTACTCAAATTCATCATGGTTGGCAGTGGGTTACTCGAGATTTTGGAGTTTCCGATGAATTCCTCAGACCCCCCCCCAGGCCGTAATTAATGACGGCTCCCTTAGGAACGTCCTGAACGTCCTCATGCGACAGGTATTTGCAAGGTATAATAACAGCCAGCATTCAAATCACTTTCGTTATGGCAACAACACAGAGTACTGCATCTCAGATTACTTATGTCAGTCTGGTCAGACGAAAATATCCAACGAATGCTGTAGGGACAGTCCATGTATACAAAAATAGCTGAAAAGACTCCGCAAAACGGGCTAGATAGGACAGCGAGCAGTGCTGGTACAAGAAAGTCATTCATGGCAACTGACGAAGTGGTATAGAGGGAGAATATCAATGCCTTTCTTCAAGGAACTGTCCCAAATCTATATGCTCGG